>WAAE01013778.1:0-31451 GCA_013400495.1 Nicator chloris
GAGCAAGCATAGAATAACATAGCTTTGTGTGGCTTAGGGGAATTTCTAATCTAAAGCTTGTATCCCATCAGTGTTTAGCAGCCCTTGGTAGGTTTCCACTTATTTATCTAACTTATTTTTGAACTCCCTTAACTTTTGGTGCCCCATCTGTTCTGTGACAGCGAGTTCCAAAGTTTAAATTTTTATGTTAAATAAAAAAATATATTTCTTTGTTGTTTTAAGTCTATAAGATTACAGTTTCACCTAATGGTTCTTATTATTATTTTATATTATGTAAAAGAGTGCCTTGTTCGGTTATTCTTCTCAAATAACTCTTAGGGGTTTGTATTTGGTTGGTTTCGAGTGATTTGTCAGTGAACAATGAACTGACATATTCATAGTTGTATCCAGAGTAGCTACAAATATATTTTCTGGATTAACAATGCTTATAGAAACTTTCAGTTTGTAGACAGTGAGAATTTCTGTTTGTCTTTTTCCTATGTGCATGGCTTTCCATATGTTGCCTCTTTGTTTTTATCACCCAGTTACTTGTGCAGGTGACTTTTGCAACCTTTCATAAATAGTGGGACTTTCATTGTTAAAACCAATCATTTTCACCTGCCTTTTCCTGTCCTTTATATATTTATTAATCCCCTATTTCCTCATGTATTTAGAAATCCTCAGATGGAGGTTCCTTCTTTAATAATCCAAGTTTATTTGTGTCTTTCGTAGAGAATCTTGTCAAAAGTTTTTGAAATCCAGGCACAATGTGTCAACCAGATAAAGATCACCCTTGCCTGTGTACTTATCTGTTGTAAAACCTTTAAAGAGCCAGAATCCACTTTACAAAATTTATTTTTATTTCCATCCCCATTTTATTGTATTTATTTATATGTCAATGAATCCTATTCCTCCAATCTACCTGTAAAGAACCAGGCACAGTTTCTTAATTTCCTGCATCTGTTCTCTGTCTCCCCTGCCAAGTTCCTGTAAAGATCTTTTAAAAAAAGACATAAAATTTCCTAACCTCTATTCTTCTCATACAGAAGCTGACTTAAGGAATTGTGTTAGATCTATGATCAAATTACAAGGTCATATTTGAGTTACTTAGAAACCCCTGAGTGTATACCATCTTGTCTAGGCAATTTGATACTATTCATTTATCTATTTGGTCTAAAATCACTTCTATTGACACTTTAATTTAAGATAGCTCCTCCAGTACATTTTTTGCAAAGAAAACAGACACTGTGGGAACCTTTCTAAACTCCTCAGAGGTGAGTATCAATGTGAAGAACACAATTTTTCTTACATGGCTTTATCTTCTTTGCATTCTCCTGTTACACCTCCATCACCTATCAGTTCTGCAGACTTTCTGGCAGACATTCTGCTTCTGACGGGTTGGAAAAAAAGTTTATTATTATTTTTCATGCCCTTCACAATCTTATTCTCTAAATCTTTTTTTGGTCTTAGCTTGATTCTACATTGAAGTTTTCAGAGCTCATGATACTCAGACGTTCCTTACCTGGCCATAAATTCTACTTCAGGAAGAATAAGCTTTTAATTTAAAGAGTTTGTTTGTTTTGCTCCTTACCAATACCATAAGTTTGCTTATCGCTGTAGACTTAAAAAAAAAAATCATAATATATTTAATACTTTATCCTTTTAGCTCCTCCTTTTAAGTTCTTGGGGTTTTTTTCTAGTATCACTAGTTTTTATAGAGGTCCTCTTGTTTATACATTTGTGCATGTACATTTTTAATTTATTTTTTTAATTCATTTTTTTAATTCCTGTAAGGAAGAAGAACTTGAAAGTACTTTAGTCAGTATGGACATTCAGTAATAAAAATTTCAGTATGTTCTTATGCTCTGTTTGGAATTATCTAAAAAAATAACTGCTCCAAGAGGCAATCATTATAGTATCTAAAATTAGGTTTTGGAACATGTCCCAAAGTTGCTTTTTACCAATATCTATTGAAATAATTGAATTCACTATTGCTAGTATTTCTGCCATTATAATGTCTCTCATCTCCCTTGGCATGTCCCAGTTAACACACATATGCTATTCAGGTGATTAATAACACAAGCTTCTTACAATATTTTTTCTATGTAGGCACAAACAATTCAAATCAGAGGACATGTTTCTTGTTGCTACAAGTAATTTGTTTATCTGGTTTGACTTTATCTGCACCTGTATCACTGAAGAACCGTGGGCTTCAAGTCAGGACACGCAGAGCAGGCTGTGATCACATTGCTTGAAGTTAGTCCTCTTCACAGAAAAATGAGTATGTTTACAGCTTGATCAAGGTCTCTCCTGAACGCTGTGTTCTAGTCTTAAAATGGAGTTTCTGGTTTTGTGCATGATTTTTCAGCTCAAAGTACCTGAGCTGGAGAGTGTGATGGCTCTGCTGCAATACATCAGAATGGCTGCTGGAAGAGAACACAGTGTGGGTGGACTTTTCACTTGAAAATAAAAAGACAGCTGGTAGTTGACACTGTAAATGAAGAGCATAAATACTCTTCCATGAACTAGGGACCAAGGAGGTTCTCCCGGGTAAATACACCTCTGTGTCTCTATAACTTCAGGTACAGTAACACTCACCTGCCAGTATCTAATTTGTAACCTGATATTCCATTACCTCACATAGTATTTTCGTGTCCGTGATGGAGGTTTTTCACCTCTTAATTCTAAACTTGGTGGAAAAAATACATTTAACTAGGACCTGACTGGTTATTTTTAAGTTGTTCTAAGTATGATTTAATTTAATTGACTCTTCACAATTTCTTACCTATCTCTTCTCTATATATAGGTCTCCCAAATATTACACCTCTTGCAAGACAGGTGTGTTGTACTATAAAGACAAAAGCTAATCTAAGTTAGTAATTTCAAACTTCTCAACTTTTTCCACATAGTTTTATCAGATGCCGTACAATTTGTCTCAAATGACCACAACCTGAACCAGTGTTTCTAGATGATCCTGTAACAGGATTAAAAGTGATGTGATTGGAAAAATGGCAGTCTTTTCTTTTCAATGTAGTTTTCCATATTAGTACTAGAATATATATTTTCAGTGTAAAGGTGATCTTTGCTATGACTCAGAATGGGGTTGTTTCAAAGAGAAACTTCAGCTGCTCGTTAATAACCTGAGTTTCTTCCAGAGACATGAATATCTACTTCACTGACATGCAAATACAGCTAAAAAGGGTTCATTTAACAGGTAAATGTTAATTGTGACCTAGGAATGCTTAAATGATTTTGTGCCTTGTTACCTGAGAAATCAACTTTCTCCCACTTTTTTTTCACCATTAGAAACATCTTATTTGGAAGAAGAGTCTAGTACCCATCCTGCTACAACTTCCTTTCAGGTAGTTGTAGAGAGTGATAAGCTCTGAGTCTGAGCCTCCTCTTCTCCAGGCTAAACAACCCCAGCTCCTCAGCTGCTCCTCATAAGTCTTGTCCAGGTAGTCAAGTAGAAAATAATTATCCTCTTTTGTGTAACAATGTCCATTTTTTTTAAATTTTTATTTAATTGTTAGGCTGTGTTGGATTAACTTAGGGTAGCATAAAAGTATATAAACTGGTAGGTTTTTTAGGTTTAGGAAAAAAAAAATCATATTTTGGGAGGCAGACTTCTCAAAGCAATTAACTGGGAAAAATGCTTTTGCTATACAGCATCAGATAAGTGTATCAAAGATCCAGCAGCTGTGCACATATACTTACATGTGCTTCATTTGGCTCCATGAATTTTAGAGCATTTATGCAATCAGAATGTGTGTCCCTATGCTTTTCTTTAGTGGACATTTCCCTTTTTTTCTTTTCAGACCTTTGTTCTATACCTGCAAACAATAGTGGGTATTACAATGGTATAATTATTTATAATAATTAATTAATATAACAGCAGGTATACATAAGAGATGTCTTTAATGAAATAAACAGACATGCACACAGAAAAAGCATCCATTCTTATATTAGTTACACTGAGAAAAAGACTTTCACTTACCTTAATGCAACTAAATTTGCTTTGATGTCCACTAAAGAGACAATATTGTCACCTACAGAAAAACTGGCAGAAAAGCCCTGAACTGCTTCACTCACATCTTACTTCTGCACATATCCTCATTTACTGACTGTATAACAAAGACATTTCACTCCTAAGATTGTGAAAGTATTTCTACATGACTTATCATTACAAGATTATACTGTCATCTTCCTCTTACTAAAACAGTATGATTGAGAACAGAGAGGAAGCTTTCTGTACTCTTTTATATAGCTGGTAAAAAGATTGTGCTGAAAACCTATTGCTGTAAACCTAAATAACTCAAAATAAAATTAATGACTAAAGCAAATAAAACTGGGGAAGTAAACTGGAAATGTAGACTTACCAAAATTCACACACTAAATAGTAAAACAATATGTCACCCAAAATTATATTAGGTGACCTGATAATAACTTTATAGCTGGAGTATATTATAAGACAATGTTAAACCAGAAAAATACAGTTTTTCTCCAAAAGTCTACTTTCTTTTTTTTTATTTTTAATGAACTTATTCAGGACCAATTCTTGATTATTGTCAGTTTGTGCTAATACATGTTTAGAATTTTAGTATTGGTGTCTGACAGATTTTTCTTGTTAATATATCTGCTTGATGTTGTACCACATCTCCTCAAATGGCTAGTACTTCAATAAAATTTGATGGAGATAAAGAAGCATCAGAAGGAATATAGTTCAGCTTATAGGTTTATTTCAAAAATAGTTTGGAACATGTTGGTGTAAATATTTATCATCTGTGAGCCCCGACGACAGCCAGTGTAAATGTAAAGTCTTTTTCTCATTCACATAACAAAAGAACCCTGTGGTTCACATAAAGATTATCCCAGCCATGACAAAGAACAGTGAAAAAGAAGTAGTAGAAACAGCTGACATTAAGCACACCTATTGCTAATTTAACAGCATTTACGACTAATTAGCCAGAAATTTATGTACACGTGGTTTTCTATCTATTTCCACTTCTTTGAATTTCAAATTTTGTTTTCTCATTCTTTCCAGTACCTTTTTTTCTTATTTCTTAGAAATTGAATTTCTATGCAATTCCTTTATCCCATTATTCTACTCTTACTGTTTTCTACTTTTTTTTCTTCTTTTCTGTTAATTTTTTAATTGTAAGGCCCTCTTCTCTGTCTTTTACAGAGCATTTAGTCTTCTCCTATACTTTTTTCTAGCTTAGAATAGCCTTGTCACTTATTCACCTGCATCCAAGTACATATTCTCATATTCTTTCTCTCTTTCTTCCTTATCCAACAACATTGGCCCATTTTTTTTTGTTTTCTTTATCAACCATTAAGAATAATAGTCTCTGCCATCCTAATATCTCTTCATATATTGACAGATTGTCTTTGGGTTCCCCTTTAACTTTTTCCATTTTGTCTTTTTTTTCTTTTTTTTTTAAGTGGAACCAAAAACTGAATGCAATACTCTGTCTAAAGCTGATCAGCATCAAACAGTTAATTATCAAATCACTTTCTTGTTGTCCATACAGTACTACTTTGCAATATTCATGAGTTTGCAATGTTATCAGAAAGTTCATTCACTATTAGTTAACCATGGGCCTGACTTTCCTTTGTGCTGGTAATGTTGATCAAATACATAATTTTTTCTATGATTTTTCTTAATTATGTAAAACAAGTCAAAATTTACATAACTAGAGATTAAAATTGACCATTCCATTCCTAGCAGCATCACTTATATACTAAAACTCATCAGGTCAGAAAGACAAGTGTATCTGTAATGTGCAATCTGCACCAGAAGAGTCTCAGAAGGATAGGAATGATTGCAAAAAGAAGTTCACCCCAATCTGGCTGCATTCCAGGACATACTTCATTGCGAAGCACATTGTTTCCCAAAAAAAATTTAAACAGCCCTGTGAGTTTTGGATTCAACCCAAACTTTGAATGGAAGGTTCCTGTGTTGGGAAATGAACCATTCTGACTGATCCAGTCACTATTCTGACTGACCCAGCCCAGCCAAAATCATCTTTCCTTCTAATGATATTGGTGACAATTCAAAGATTGGGCAAAGATTTTGCAGGGATTTGTCCTGTCTGTTTTTTGTTTTTTGATTTTTTTTTTAAGATTTGTGACCGCATTTATAAATATCTAAGGAAAGGTAACTTGCTTTTATTTTTTAATCTCCTGGGTTTGGGAGGTGTTTTTGTTTGTTTGTTTGTTTGTTTTTGTTTTACTGTTATTATTACTACTTTTATTATTTTTATTGCCATGCTTTCTATTTTGTTTTCCAAGTACACAGTGAAAAGATTAAACTGAATTAGACTCATGACCCAAAGCAGACCTCTGTTGGTGACCCTTAATACTTCTCCCTAACATAACACTGAACCATTAATAATTGTTCTGTGAGTTGTTTTTCTCCCCTCTTTTTTTCTTCCTTTTTTTTGGTTTGTTTTTTTTCTGTTTGTTTGTTTTATTCTATTTTTTTCTCCTCTTCCACATTTTACTTATTTAGCAGTGATTGCATTTAATCAACATTTCTCTAGTTTCCTTATGAGAATGTCATGTGGAACTGTATCAAATTCTTTATTAAAATCAAGACATAGTATGTCCACAGCATTCCTTTTATCCACTAAGCTTGTTATTCTATCGGTGGAAGAAATGAGGTTAGTTCAGCATGATTTGTTTTTGATGAGTCCATGTTGCCTAATACTTACAAGTTATTTTCCTCCAGATGCTTACAAATTATCTACTTTATTAATTGTTCTAGCAATTTATCAGGTATTGAAAATTTACTTATCAGTAAAGTTTCATTAAATAGCATGAAGATAACTGCCTGTCTTGAACATATTGTAAATAGGGATTTATAGAAATGCTTTATTGTCAAATTCTTTATCTAGATTATGAGGGTTTTCTTTATTTTCAAAGTTTGAGATGATTTTAGATTAAAAGGATATTTTTACCAATATGTAAAAATACAATAAAATAACATCTGTCACAGAAAAGAACACTAAGTTAATTCTTATCATAATATCTTCACTGTGTCCCACACCATCCGTATGAGACCCATCTGCATTTCAGCTACTATGTCATTGTCCCATCCTGTTGCTGAAGTTTTCTGTGACAACTGAGTTATGACCCACAGAAAGTGCTATCAGACATCAGAGTATCCATCAGGGAAATCACTGATGTTGAAGGCCTACAGTAGATATCAAGCTCAGACTGAGATGAATTCTGCCCTAGAATGCTCTACATCGATTATGATGGGACCCAGCCTAACCTAGTCAGGTGTGAACATTTACTTCTCCTTCTGGATCTCTGGTCCCTCCACTCAAAACTTGAATGAACCTTCACACAGGGAGATTTCTCCTGTGCAACTCAGGCATCAGACAGAGTTAACATTGAATCTGTGCTTTATCCTTCACTAATTCCAGAATATTGGGAACCCAGGTGGGCAATGCAGGCACCCCTTGTTGGCAGTCAGATGGAATGCTGTGGTTTCTACCAATAATCAAAAAAATCATTATTAAAGGGAACTGGGACTATTTCCTTAATTCCCCTATTATCAACTGCTTGATGAGATCTCTAGGTCCTGATTTAAGTAACATGTAATTGGCACCGTTGCAGAGAGGTAAAACATTTCTGAATGAAAGTAAATTAAATTCCATCTGTTCATTGTACCAGTGATTTTGTCTTTGTCTAGATTTTCCTAGTATAATTAGTTAAAGCTGGTTTTAACCATAAGAATAACAAGGAGTATTTCCATGCTATTGGTAAAATAGAGTGAGTGATGTTTTCACTCCTCATAATATTTAACAAGATTTGACAAACAAAATCTTGTTCTGTCTTTATCCAAATACTCTCATGTGAAAACTAGTGAAAACAGGTAAGTGTTAAATAAAGCGATATTCAATGTGTTGCCTGACAAACGCATTAGGAAGAAATATGATAAGAAAAATATGGCACAGTGCCCATTGGAAAACCAAGGCATTGATTTAGTGTAGTAAGAAGAGCTTCCATATTTTGGAACCAAGGTCTGACAAGCTGAAGAAAAATCTAGGACTTAACGATGACATACTCTCAGAAAAGCATATTTGTTTCCATTTTCTCAAGCAAAGTCAAGAAAGACTTTTATTCTCACTTTTTCTTTTCCTCCTGCCCTAGAACAAGTTGAGAAGAGCAATGCAAAGAAACACCTGTCTTAGATTTTAAGGCAAAGCTCAGCTAATATGACCAGGCTTTCATATTTTTCATATGGTGAGAGAAATATTCTAAATGTGGTGATGCTCTTGCTAAGGAATTCTACTTGTTCAGGGCATGCTCCTATGCATGTACAGTACACAGTAATATTTGAAAATGTGTCCATAATACTTTGTTGAGCAAGTAAAGATACATACTTTAAAGAAATGCAAACACTTCCTAGGACACACAAAAGACCACACTAATCTCCACCTTACAGGTAATGCATTTTCTGACAAAATGACTCACTGGTCTGATCACAAAGTCAAGCTGACAGAATCACAGAATCACAGAATAAGCTGATTGGAAGGGACCCACAAGGATTAAAAAGTCCAGCTCCTGGCCCTATACAATGCCATCCCCTAGTCACACCCCATGCCTAAGAGCATTGTCCAAATGCTACTTAAACTCTGTCAGGCTTGGTGCCATGACCACTTCCCTGGGGAGTCTGTTCCAGTGCCCAACCACCCTCTGGGTGAAGAACCTTTTCCTAACACTCAAACTAAACCCTCCCTGACTCCGCTTCAGGCTATTCCCTCAGGTCCAGTCACTGGTCACCACAGAGAAGAAATCAGTGTCTGCCCCTCCCTTTCCCCTCATAAGAAACTTGTGGGCTGCAATGAGGTCTCCTCTCAGTCTCCTCTTCTCCAGGCTGAGCAGACCAAGTGATCTCAGCCTTTCCTCATACAGCTTCCCCTCAAAGCCCTTCACCACCCACATTGCACTATGGATGCTCTCTAATAACTTAGTATCTTTTCGTATATTGTGGCACTCAAAACTCCCCCCAGCCCTCGAGGTGAGGCCACCCCAGCTCAGGGCAGAGTGGGACAAGGACAATCCCCTCCCTTGCCCAGGTGGCCATGCTGTGCCTGGTGCCCCCCCAGGACAGGGTTGGCTCTCCTGGCTGCCAGGGCACTGCTGACTCCTGTTCAACTTGTCATTGGCCAGGACCCCAAAGTCTCTTCCTCCAGCACTGCTCTACATTCCCTAGTCTGTCTGTACATCCAGGATTGCCCCATAGGTAAGTTCCCAAGTGCGGAATCCAGCACTTTCCCTTGTTGAATTTCATATGGTTGGTGATTACCCAGCCCTCTGATTTGTGGAAGTCTCTGTGCAGTGCCTCCTTACCTTCAAAGGACTCAGAAATTCTCCCAGTTTTGTATCAGCTGTGAACTTGCTTAGTATTCCTTCCAGTCCTGATTCGAGGTCATTTATGAAGATGTTGAAGAGCACAGGGCCTAAGATGGGGCCCTGCAAAACCCCACTTAGCCCAGAGGGAAAAAAAAAAAAGGGAAAAAAAGAAAATATTTTCTGTGCCTTCTCAGACATGTTAAAAAGCATGGTATCCTTTTATTTCCAAGTGACAGCTTCCTGTGGCAACCTCTGGCCTATGCAGTTCTATTTGGTGCTATAAATTTAATTTTTAATTCCTGTAAAGAATTTTGGGATCTTTGGATCTGTTCCATATGTATACACACATACACATACACACACACACATATATATATATAATACACACATAGAGATATATGTACTTATATATGTACCCATGGATACACAGGCAAAATGTATGTCCACTACATTATCTAGATTTCTAGAAAAAAAAAATCCTGTAAATTGTTTTTTTGTCATTGTTATGAAAGAGGTTAAAAGTTCTTGTGTTTGCAGCCAGTTTCAGCCTGCTCTAAATCTACAGCTTACTCAGGATATGTTCCATGAACTTCTTGTGTAATCCTGGGGCAATAATGTTCCTGGTTTTGTTGAGAAATGATTCGTGGATTTCTATTTTATTTGTAAATTTTGGGACTTAAGGACCAATCAGGATTGTAAAATCCATCAGTGTGAAAAGATAGAAAAATACAAGTGGTAAAAATAAGGCTTTGAATGCCAACGTAGCACGAAAATTTTACCTCAATAATTTTCATGCTGAGAAGTGAAAGTAAGCTATTCTGAGGCTTGCCTTCCACCTTGTTTTACCTTCTCCCTTTTGATTTGAGGGTAAAAGAGAGGGAAGAAAAGATCATGCCAGTTCGGTGTATATTCCAAACCTATTTGCTTTTGACATGCATCAAATACCAGACAAGGATCCAGACACAAAGGCATCATAAAGTTACCTTCACTTCACATCTGTTCCTTTACCAACACAAGCTCCATGCAAGGGATGAGTTTGGCTTGAGGAATAGCTTTTTCTCTTTTATTTTTTAGCCCAGTATCCAGCTTCTATTTGTTAGATTTCCTCTCCTTCCTCCAATAAGCATTGATACTGTCATTTACTTATCGAGACAAAAAGACTTGAAATCTCTTCTTTAACAGACCTGATTCTTCTCTCTAGTACAACACAGCTGGCAGCTTCCATTGTCACAGAGTATGAAATTCTACCAAGTGAAAATTAAGGTACTGGCAAAGAGTGTCTGACAATCAGCATTGCAGTTCTCCAAGGATGAAATGACTGAAAGTTTGGCAAGACTTCTTCCTCAGAAAAAAACAAAACAAAACAAAAACAAAAACAAAACAAAGCAAAACAAAAAGATAAATTGTTATAGAAAGAAACATATTAAGGAAGAAGAAATAAATGTGAAAAATTGAAAAATAATATTAATCTAATATACAGGAACTAAGAATGATTTTTTATCTCAAGTAAGCAACCTTTCACTCCTTATTAGTTACTTGGGATCTACCACAAGACTTGTGATCTTTTTTTCAGTCTGATGAGTAGTCTCATATCCTCAGCCAATTTACAACTTCTCATGTTGATAGATGTCTAGATACTTAAAGTCAGCAACGCATAAAATTTGCCTATAGATGTCGATGCATCATAAATCCTTTAATGCGTACATTTCTCTGTAACCATTTTAAGGCTATAAAAAAGGAGATATATTAGCATATCCCTATGCAGAGAAAAAAAAAATGCTGGGATGAAGAGTTGTTTGCTGCTGGATACAAAAGAGACAAAACTGTCTTTTTTCTGCCATAGAAACATTGCAATGTTCTGGAATGAAAAGTACCCACATTTTATTCAGACAGAAATTTCATTTGTTTCCATGTGTTTCAATGATTATACAGTAAAATATATAAACTTAAATTACTGTTATGTCAGTCGCTAAAATGGGAAGTTTGATCTGAGAAAATACAGATGCATACAGTGGGATCACCTCCTGAAGCCTTTTCCATCAATGCATAGAACTAGAATGTTTTCATCAACTAGTAGAATCATAAAGCAGCCCAAGTTGAAAAGGACCCTGCAAGGTCATCTGGTCCAACCTTTGAGATGTAACTTCTTTCATCTTAAACTAGGTGACTAAAGGAGGTCAGATGAATTATATCTTAAAAAGGCCTGTTGTTCTCCACAGCAGTACTGGATGCCAGCATAACTAGTATCTACACCCTCTGAGACCATGATAGTTTTAATAGTACCAAAAGAAGATTTTAACTGTAGAAATTAATATTCTATTTCCATTACCATAAATATCCATAATTAATGCCTCTTCCAACTTAACTGAAAAGTCAAGTTGTTATTCTTCAAGTTTTTTAATGTTTATTAAAAAAATTTTTTTAAGGCAACAGTGGGTATCTGTGCTAGAAGTTCTCAAAACAGGAAGTCCCCATGGCAATTTTTAAAGCATTGAATGTTCATTTTCCCTATGAAAAGCTTATTTGAGTATTTTTCATGTTATAATAAGTTTTCCCAACAGAACATGAAGGTTTTAAAGCCTTGTTAAAACATTAATTGGGGCTTTCTACACTATGGAATCCAAAATTTAGATGAAGAGCTTGATTCTTCATGGCCTCATATGTTAAACCTTATAGTTTCGGTGGAGCATCTTTTTACTTTTTGGGGACTGCAATTATGTTCCATGTATTCTTTAGGGCCACTTCTCACTGCCAAAAGAAAAAAAAAATGGTGTTTATATCTCTCAGACCCAAGATATTTGCTTACTTTTGCTTAGGCCAGTCTAAAGTATTGCAGGAGACAAATGTACAATTTCATAGGATATTTGAATTTCTGTTAAAAATTGCAAAAGATACAGAGTGGAAAACAATGAGGTCCTAAGACAATAAATTTCAATCTGACTTCACTTACATCTCTGATCTGAGCAGAAATATTCTTTCTCTGCATAAGTGTTACTGAGAGGAAATTCACATATTTTAATACCAACTTGAAAAGCAGCAGATCTGTGAAGGTGTTGACTACTGCAGCTGCACAGACAGCCTTCTAATTATGCCAGATTAGCTAAAGAATTGTGCTAGGAAGATGAAAAAGATTATTTCATTAGTCATCCCATTCTCACTGCTGCCCTACACCAGAATCTGTGAAGGAGGAGGACGTCTTCAAGTGAGTGTGTCAGTTTTCTACTTGTGGTTCATTATCTGTGGTGGTCCTAGATGAGCTTCTAAGAAAAATAAGATAAATGGCTGGGAAGACCAGTTCTGCATATTGTCTCCAGGAATAAAATATACTTCAGAAGTGATTATGTCACCCAGAATACCCAAAAGTTTTAAAATTCCTGACATATAATGATGTTCACCAAGGCCATATTCAACAAGGCAGTCGCAGTGTTGCATGTTACAATGTATGTTGTGTGCTCCCCCCTGAATCCAGATCCTAATCAGCCATGATGCCTGATATTGACATATCCTCAGTCTCTATTTTGGCACTTTCCCACTGTGTCTATTAATAAAGCAAACCAAGTATAGAAGGAATGCTATTTAGCACATGCCATGTCCCTAGGAGGTGTGCCTTCAGCTGCAGTGCCCCAAAGGGTCTCCCTACAGCAATGCTGACACTATAAGGGATGCACAGCACTTGGCTGAGGAACCTAAGTGTTCACAGTGCTGCTGTACATCACCAGTAACAACTGTGATTCAATGCACAAACCTAACATGATGTTGGAAAAAATTTGCACTTTTTGCATGCTAATTCCCTATTTATTCTGAATTATCTATGAAACTAGAACTACTATAACCAGTTAAGGGTTTTAGGTAGAAGTCAGAAAAGTTAAGCTTAGCATGTAGTTAAATCATTACTTGCCTGCTGCACCATCTAGGTTTTGAAGCACTGGGTAAAAGACTAATATTGCCTTGAAAATTAATTTTTTTACATTGCCCATCCAGAATGACAAGTTAGCATCATGAAAATGGAGAAGATTGTTGCCTGCCCCAAAAGGCTGAGTAGCACTTTGTTTTTAAACACTTCACATCTAAATAATTCATCTTTCTTACCCTAAGATAAGCAGCTGCTCATGAAGACTGAGACAAACCAGTAGGGAGTAAATAACTGATTGGTAAAATGAGATGAATCCCTTAAAAAAGAAAAAAAAAAGAAAAAAGTCTTTGTGTTGCTTTTCATATCAGAAAGCCTTGCAAACTACTTAGATTCCATTTCTCTCACTGTACAAAACAGGATAATTCATTGATTTTGGAAAGCATAACTTAATCTCAGCTCCCTTTTTTTTTTTAAGAACAGAAGATTTCTTTTTTCATGTCTGTTGTTTCCCAGTGAGATCAAAATTTATTAGGGAAAGTTTTAAAATTGACTTCTTTCCATATGACTGGTGATGTCTATATGCCTAACGTGTCTATATGCCTAATGGCTAACTGTACAAATATGCATTTGATTCTTCACTCTTTTGCATCAAATTTCATGAATGTTTTGAAATAAAGAGTATTGTGACAGCATAAAACTGATAGTGCAGAGAATCATACTGTTACTCTACTAAGGAACTGTAATGTGTTGCAAGTATGATTTATTTACTTTTTCTTCCTACTTTTGTACTGGTTCAAGTGTCAAAAGAGAGTGAAGGGCAAAGCAGAATTAGGATATGATCTAGCAAGCAGCTGTCCTGTGTTCATCTATTTCTTGCTGACCTACAACAGGAAAGAAATTTTAGATTGTTTCAGGGTTCCTTTTGGTTTGGAATAGTGCCATGAAGGAGCATCTAAATTCTCTCATATTTGTAAGCTGAGTAATTAAAAATATCAGTGCACTGAATTAATCTTTCTGATCCAGATCGCTAAGGCTTTCCTTTGACCAGCCTTTCTTTTTGTTGGACTTTGTCTCAGTTTCTCTCTCACACCTGCTGCCAGATCAATCTCAAATCACACAAACTTGAGCAGAATGCCTATAGACTTCTTTTGGTGGAGTTAAAGAGTTAAATGAGTTAAATATCTCTTTCAAGAACTGAAAACTTTTTTTTTTCCCGACTGCACTGTAAAGTATTAACTAGGAAAGACTGCAAATATTGTGGTTCTATTTTTAAAGATTTTATTTTATGATGTTGCATCAGAGTTCTAGCTCTAGATGAGCAACCAAATTACCTCACTGTGATGACCCATTCTGTCACAGCCTTTGCCACTTGCTGTGGTTATTACTCAGGAAGTCACATTTAAACTGTCTGTTCAAACTTCCCTGGTTCAGGCACCTCTTCTATTAATTAATTATGGTGCTTTCCAGAGAAAAAGGAAGAAATTATTCCAAACAAAAAGCTGTTGCAGCATATTGATAAATAATCTGTTGATAGAATTGCTGTGAGAGCTCAAATTCCTTTATGGGATAGATACATGAATATTCATTAAGGGTGATTTTCTCACACTTCACTTTGACATTTTCTTGCCTGAAAAATAGGCAGGCAAGTCATCTCACCCAAGTGGGATGACTCAGTGTCAAGGATTTAGAGACAATCTGTCTTTTCATATAAACACCCAAAGGAATAAAAATTGACTGGCTGCATAAATTGTTTGGACTTGAGGGAGAAAGGCTTGCCTCACCCACCAGTTTCTAGGACAGAGGCAGAAATTATGATATTACTTTGAAAAATCTTACCTTTTATATTTGACATTTTTCAATTTTAAAATACCTATTGTTTAAAAGATATACCAACGTAAGAAACCAGTGTAAAAATTATGATGATGTATCCCACAGAGAGATGACAAAAAATGAGAAGTGAGAACACTTTATTGTACTTGTGCTTGTACTATTGTATTGTATTGTGGGAACTCTTTAACTGGATCAGCTAGGTACAGCCAATGTACTGGCATGTTTACTAAAGGCTAGTGGTGGCATTGTCATCATGATCATTACTACTGTCTTAGGAATTTAATCACTTGTATAAAATGAGAATATATTTATAACTATTTCCTTGTGTATAGGTAAATGATAACCTACTCTATTTGCTCAGGAAATATGAAATGTGTTTGGATACTGAGATCCAGCTCTTAAAATGGCATTATTAAGAAAGCTGATTAGTGACTTCACTATTAGATGTAGCATGAAATTAAAAAAAAAAAAAAAAAAACAAAAACCAAAACCCACACAAAAAATCCCCTTTGCCAAGTAAAACAGGAATTTTCACAGATAGAGTACAATGTGTAGGGACATTTACATAACCTTGTAGACACAGTACCAAAACATGAAGACTTAAAAATAGGCTACAGAATAAGCTGTGATACAGTTTGTGACAGTTGTGTTCTAGGCTCATTCCAGACCCAGCTGCAGAGAGAGAGGAATAATGGTACCTCTTCCCTGTAGCTAACAATTTTAAGCATGTATTGAAGGAAGAGAGAATGCCACAGTTCAGCAGCCACCAATCGCAGAGAATAAGAAAACAATAAGATCAGTGAAGGGGGACAGAAGTGAAAAGCAAAGTAATAGTGACTTCTTCATTAGAAAACCTTGACAGAGGTACTAAGATTTAAAGAACCTTACTGTATTGTACACTGCTCAGTGCATTAAAAATCTACCATGTAGCAGGAAATCTATGTGCTAGTTTATGAGACATTACAAAAACCTGGTGGAAGCAGTCTTAAAGGGCAAAACACCAACAGCTGAGGTTGAAGACCACACCAACTTGGGCAGGAGTATTGATCTGCTGGAGGGTAGGAAGAGTCTCCAAAGGGATCTGGACAGGCTGGATTAATAGACTGAGGCCAATTCTATGAGGTACAACAACACCAAGTGCTGGGTCCTTTATTTGGGTCACAAAAACCCCCTGAAGTGCTATAGGCTAAGGGCTGAGTGCCTGGAAAGATTTTCAATTAAAAAAAACAAACTTGGGGGTGCTGGTCAACAGCAGCTGAATATGATCCAGCGTGTGCCCAGGTGGCCAAGGTGGCCAGTGGCATCCTGGCCTGTATCAGCAGTAGTGTGGCCAGCTGGACCAGTGCAGGGATTGTCCCTCTGTCCCCAGCACTGGTGAAGTAACACTTGGAGTCCTGTGTTCAGTTTTGAGCCCTTCAATTCAAAAATGACACTGAGGTGCTAGAGGGATCCCAGAAAAAACAAGAGAGCTGGTGAAGGTTCTGGAGTACAAATCTGATGAGGAGATACTGAGGCAGCTGGGGCTGTTTAGTCGGGAGAAGAGGAGGCTCAGGCTCAGAGCTTATTGCTCTCTACAAATACCTGAAAGGATGCTGTAGTGGGATGGATATTGGTCTCCTCTCCCAAATAGCAAGGGCTAGGATCAGAGGATACAGCCTCAAGTTGTACCAAGGGAGATTGAGATTGGATATTAGGAAACATTTCTTCATGGAAGGGTTGTTAAGTATTGAAACAAGCAACCCAGGGAAATAGCTGTATCACCATCCCTGAAGGTATTTAAAAGATCTGTGTATGTAGCACTTAGAGAAATGTTTTAGTGGTTGATCTGGCACCACTATGGTCTCAATGGTCTTAAAGGTCCTTTCCAATATAAATGATTCTACATTTCTATGATTTGCTTTTTAAAGGAGAAATACATTGATATCATATTTTAGGAAAATTTAGGTGATAACACAGGACAACATATTTCTATTCCAGTGGTTTCTAAGATGTAATAACTTATGATAATTTAGTTTAGTTGCCAACCTAAGAAAAGATTTTTTTTTTCACAAAATAATAGAGCACCTAAAGTGTATGAAGAAAAAAGTCCATTTAAAAAAATCACAGTTCCATTTTAAGTAGGGCAGCAATTCTATATCATAATAGAGCTATTGTATGGTGCACTTTGTCTGCAAGATCAATTCCTTCAAGAACTTGAAGCTATAGCAGCCAAAGTTTGCTTCCAGATATCTACCTGCTCTTCTCACTGAATTATGTGTGAAAAATAATGTGCATTTTTGAAGGCTGTCATGACCCAAATAAATCAATCTTTACAATTTCTTTTTTATGATGAGTCAATAAGGACTGAACATTGTATATAAGTGCATGAATAAACAGTATTGAAGTTTTTCAGGTTACCTAGTGTTAGTTTTGAAAAGTCTTCAGAGCCATTCCTGAATCTGCTAATTGAAAACAGAAGTACTGATGGCCAGTAAAAATCAGCAAAAAGACCTTAAGAACAAACTGTCTGTAATTACTGATTTTTGCAGTATGATGGAAACCAAAATCCTTGTGTAGTCATGTCACTTATTTTTCTTTTATTCCTCCTTTTTCCATTTAACTAAAATACCCCAAGAGGAGTTATCATGGGAAGAACCTTCAAGTTAGACTATAATATTCCCTTGTTTAAATGAGTATTAGAAACTACAGAATGTTTTTTTTTTTCAATAAAGGAAACATTTTAGCATACCAATACAAGGAAAGCAGTTATTTAGAAACAAACACATTTAACAAAAGAAGATAATGATATGATTAAATTTGATCAGATTAAAATAAAATAAAAATTGTAATTTTTACTTCCATCAGTATTAAAACCTCTGTATTTTGCATATTGATCAAATCCCTTTATCTTTTTTTCAATTATTATCATTGATAAGGGAATTTCATCTTTGGAGGTTTTTTCTTTCCTTCCCTTTGCTCTGCTTGTTGCTATTAATACTCATTATTTCCTATGAACCTCCTACTTTCCTCCATCTTTTCCCAAGGTAAGACAATTTTAAGACATTATCCTGTACCAGAATATATGCACTTTCTGCTGTAACATTGTATGATTAGCTGATGGTTTGTTCTCTTGGTGCTTTAATTTTTTTCTGGTGACCTCTATAAGTGGCTTTACTACATCTCAGTTTGAGGTCTTCTGATTATCATTCTTTTTTTTTTTCTGCTAAATATCACATTTAACAGAAATCACAGTATTTTGTATGTTGACTGCATAGATTTGATCCAATAACATTTCTTCTTTACCTGTTGCCTACATTACATTATATTACATTATATATTGTATATATATATATATTGTATATATATAAATTACATTATATTGCATTATATTGCCCTCTCAATGGTTTTACTCTACGTCATTAATGCTTTCCAATCTAATAATGTTGCTCAGCACTGTGGCTGGGATTATAATGAAATTGAATCCAGAGTGTAGTTACAATCAAACTGACTATTTCTCTGAAAGCATAGTTGCAAGTAAGGTTGTTGAATGGCTGGAAGTGTTCTGTAATTAAGTGGATTTGGATCTACAGAAGTCATGGTGGACCTGCCCTCTTCACTGGAAGTTTCTCAGTCCTGAAATGTACTTCTGCTTTTCAGATTAGTTTCTTCAAAGGTTTATAAGGAGATATTGTCTTGATGCTTTCTTCACAACTACTTGCATAGTCTTAATAACCTGAGGAAAATCTAGCAGAGGATATTCTGAAAGGTAATATTTTACCTACAAACACCTTAAAGATGCACTTCCAGAACAAAATAGAGCTACCACTGAAGAAGAGGCTTCACCACTAATTTTGTGCCAAACTTCTTTGAATTATCCAATTCACACATTTGCATCAGCATAGAAGCAAGCTAGGAAAACTACTTTAGACACTGCTGCTGGAACATTTGGATGAAATATAGACTAAGGAAAGAAGAGTACCCTGAAACATGGGGAATGTAAGAAATTATTGTATCATTGGCTACAGGGTTACAGAGTAGGAAAGGAGAACCAAAACAAATTGTGATGAATAAGTGGAAATGTGTGGGATTCGGTCTATTACACAGAGAATGTGTGTGGGAAAATAGGATTGAAAAGCAAATTTAGTAAATTCAGTGTCTTGTTGAATTAATATCACTGATCCCTGTATTGGTCTTGGGTATTTGTGGTGTTTGAATACAGAGTAACATTATTATTCACTGTTCAAAGGGCAACATTGTGTTTTCTACCTTTCTAGTCCTGAATTTCATATTATTAATCTTTGTCTTCTTTAGTGATGTTGTGTTGTCCTTTTAGCTCCTTGGCTTTGATGCCCTTGCTATCTGTATACTTTTTTCTATATTAGATTGTTCTGAGAAACAGATATCTCCTGTTATATTGGCACCAGATGCCCACCATTGTTTTTTCTTCAGAATATAGTTAAGTTCTAGAATTCTAAATCAGAAATTTGAATATCAAATGCTGGTTTACTTCCTCATTTGAATAAAACAAACAAACAAACAAACAAACAAACAAAAACCTAACCACACTGAACAAACCCCCACTATTAACAAATTCACAAAATCAATTGAATTTCAAAGAGAAACAAAAGTTCTTTAAATTCCTTTTTCTTCTGTTTGAATGTTTCAGAGCTTTAGTCTCACTCACATCTTCTCTTCCTTATCTCTTCCCATTGACAGTTCTATGAAGAGACTGAATTCTTACATTTACTCCTTCCAGGCATGGATATGGTTTTCTGTCTAGAAAGTCAACAATTTTATCAGTATGGGTCCCTTTGTCCAGTTTTCATTTTTACATATTCCAGGTCAGGGAGGATCTCACCAGTTTGACTATTTGTCACCAGGCTTCATTTACCAACTGCTGTGCAATGAAAATAAAAGCATCCATGTTTATAAAATAGTTTCCTTTTTAAGACATGTTTTGTACTGTATTCAGCTATGACAGTCTAGCCAGTTCCATGAAACATAATTGCCCTAATAAAGTGATACAGACATTTCTCTGTCCATGATCAAATTCTGATTTTTGCAGCCCTTTTCAAAAATTAGCCTGTGTGCTGCTGAGAAAGAAGTTTATAAATGCTTCTAGAGACAAGGAATTTCCTACCACTTTTTTAGAACATTTCTGATCATCTGTTTGACGGGGGGGGTTGGGGTTTTTTGATCTTCGTTGCTCTTATAATTGAAGATTTTTTTTTTCTTTTAGTCTTTCATTTTCCTCCCAGACCCTAAGGTGGAGATCAGAATTTTTTAAGTTAATCAGACTGAAACACATACATCCATTGTGGATGACCTTACTTTCGAACGTATTCCAGTTCCTATATACTGAAGTATGAACAGAAAAAAGAATCCCATATCAGCAGAAATGGGGAAGCTAAAAAAAAAATTAATTCAGGAAAATGGCTGTGTGCTCTTGAACTGAAAAATATAACAACTCTTTAGTTCAACAATTGATATATGCATAGTATGGATGAATTTGAATCCTCATTGCTCAAGTCTGCTTTGTAGTTCAGAAGCATCTTTGAAAAAAACCCAACCAAAAGCAAAAAACAAAAGAAAGACAAAACATTAAACTGAAAAAAGTATCATCTTTTTTTCTTTTTGAACAAGTCAAGGTTATAAGAGTTGTTTTTGTGAAGACAAACAGCATAATCTTCTTTCAGTAAAGAAGGTTAAGGGATGTGAGCAAAAAAGAAAAAAAACAAAAATTACAATAACAGAGAAAATCAAACTTTCATTGCCAAGAGATTTTTTTATTTTATGCAGTAAACACGGAACAGTTTCCAAAAAATTGTGTTTTTTCAAATCTTCATTTTTCTGCTCCAAGCTGATGTAA
Source organism: Nicator chloris (assembly GCA_013400495.1). NCBI lineage: Eukaryota > Metazoa > Chordata > Aves > Passeriformes > Pycnonotidae > Nicator > Nicator chloris. The sequence goes on from WAAE01013778.1 coordinate 20,880, forward strand.
GGATTCTAAAATGTAGGATGTCTTTCAAGTTTCACCTGCAGTGTGAGCAGTTTCATCTTTTCTATTCTGCAGTAAGAAAACAGGATAATTACCTTTCTTTACCTTGTAATTCTTTGACACAATTAAGAACCATTCTATTAACCCACTTTTGGAGAGGTCAGCTGTTCCTCAAAATGAAAGGTAAGAAAAATGAAATTAGCATATGGGTAATAGGTATACAATGAGTAATACATATTTTTGTGTCTTCCCTTGAAGCCTTGTGGTAAAAGGTTTCTAAGGATTAGTGGTGGATTAGCCATGCTGAAAGTTAGAACATTTTTCAGTTGAAAAATCCAAATAGCCATACAAAGAATGGATTATCTCCCCTCCAGTCTAGACAGGGCAATCTGGTTGATGAGGTATTCCTTTGAAGTCTAAGCACATTCCTTGAAGAAAATAGCCACTGTGATGCAATACATTAAAAAAATAATAATAATAACAAAATAAAAATCAATAGAAGCATTTAAACATAAAGAGTTTTCTACATTTTATCCCAAAAATACTGAAAAAATATCAGTAATTCATTGTCAGGGAACTCAATATTAAAAAAAATATTTAAGAAAAAAGAAACTGAAACAATGAGCAATTCTAAGTAACCAAATAGAAGTGTTCATTCCCTGTTCTTTCAAACTAGATCAGGATGTCACTGAAGTTACAAAGCTTGACATTGACTTCATGGGGATAGGACAAGATCCTTTCTCAGTTGACATATATGCTCCAGAAAGATGACAAGTTCTACAAGATCAACAACTAGAAGCTCACTGCCACACTCCTATACCAAGTTCCATTGTGGAGCTAAGCAAAAAAATTCTTGTCTCATCTCAACTCGCCACATTCCCATCACTACTGAGCATGAGTGCTCTTCAATGACTACCTGCCTGAGTCTTCTCTTTGGAAGGGAAATGTTCTTTCACATTTTGCATCCACAGGTTTAAGTCTTACATGTATAAAAGAGAGATTGCCCTCTAACAGCACAAAAAGCAGTCCTTTGCATCCTAGCTGTAGGACTGTGTTTTAATATTCCTTCATCCCACTGAATGTGACAGGCCAGGATGAAAGCTCTAGTAGCTGGAGAGGCAGTATAACAATTGGTCAAAGGGCCCATCACCGATGTAAAAATAAAAAGTATTTAATTTGTGTATTACTTTAATAGTGCAAGCCTTGCCATTCAAATGAGATTAAAGACTATAGAAATCTTTAGTGATTGTGTTTTAGTTTGCATAGAACTCTGCTGATAACAATCAAAATCCTGTGCAAAACTAACTCTGATAGTCATTATGATCTTTGAACAGTTTGTGCAAGCAACAGTTTCCAGAACTCCTGAAAATCTGTATTATTAGATTAATTTACTTAATTAATTTACTTAATTAATTAATTACTCTTCCAGTAATGCTCTGGAGGATTAGAAAGAACTACATTTTATCTGGTGTTTTGCTAGAAACCTGTCTGATTTATCTAGGAATTAGAGAAAACATCTCAAATAGGTCTGCATAGTAAAAATCACTTTTCCCTAAACATTTAAAATTGTTTTTGTGACAACAGTCTTTATGGCTTTGAAAAGAGACTGGTGTAAAGAACAAAATAAACTAAAATACCACTAATTGTATTTAAGAAAGAATGTAAAGTATCCATTGTCTTTCTTTTGAGTAATGAGATTTAGTGAGATACCTAGTTAAAAAAAAGCAATCAGAACTGAGGACTGATTTGAGCTATCTTTATTTTAGGAACTCAATCCAGAGGCTGCAAAACACATGACTAGGTATCTAGTTTGGGTATATAGCCAGGCCTTTGACATGATTTCAAGATTCAGCCAGATCACATTCTGTGCTTCTGTTTCTAGGAAAAGGAAACCATGAGGACTGACAGAGAGAAGGAAGCTGCACAATTCTCTGAACTGTTGCTGCAAGATACACAGTGCAGTGCCTCTATATGATGTAGTCAAGAGTTAACTCCTCTGGTGCAATGGGAATATTAAGTCATCTTTAAGACATAAAGATTTTTAGTTCATCTCATTTATAATTTTGATTTATGACTTATGCCAAAAAATGGTCAAAAGCCAACATCTTTCTTTTATTCAGTGAGAGAACATAACCCAAACTGCCAGTTAATCCCAGGGAGATTTGAAAACTAGGCTGCTAGATGAAGAAGGAAATTTGAGATAATTTTGTTTAGGTATCTCACAAAATGGAAAAATGAATATTTATGGAGAACTGAGGAAGTCTATTTTCAGTCATAGTTTAAATAAGAAAAATCGTCCCTGCAAAATCCATCCTGATTTAAAAAAAAAAATCCTTGAGTAAAAAATATTTTCCCTTAAAAAAACTCAAATTCAACAGTATGTTCTCTTTAGAATGAAAACATTTTATTTACTATATTTATTACTTATTGCATATATAAGCAGCTTTCTTTCTCTAGTTTTCTACTGTAAAAATTGTCTTGACTTTTGTACACGTTCTCTAGGCTTTGTTAACTTTTTCACCCAGACATTGGCACTGTCTCAGACATCAGGAGAAAGAAACAAAACAAAACTTAAAAACAACAACAACAACAACGTAGACATATGAAGAAAGGCTAGCAAACACAAAAAAAAAGTATAGCTTTCTAACTTTCTGACTTTAAAGATGTGAAAAAGAAATGGCTGAAAGAATTATAATAAGGCTGAAAATTAAAAGAGGTGGCAGTGGAATCTTGAAATGAGACAAAAAAAGGTAAAAGAAAGGCCAAACAAGAAAAGTAAATTCTCATAATGAAAACTAAAAGCTTTCCTTCATCTGTCTTAAAAATAGATGCCAATGTTTTGCAGATTAACTTTGGGTTTGTAATTATGGACTTATGGAGTAATGAATGTTGGTGAATTAAACTGCTCACTTAGGGAGTGTAGCTAAATCCATGCAATAGCAGAAACAGCTGTTGCCCATTATGCTTTGCTTTTTGATGATAAGTGGTAAGAAAGGTTGGGAAAAGGTGACCATTCAGCACTTTTTATTATGAGGTAATGGCTCCAACGATGTTAGCAAAATAATTAAAACCACCATCAGCCCTATTCTCTGTGATGACACTTAATGGTGTTTCCATCTCTCCCTGCTCTCCTAAAATGTATTCACATATGGAGTAATACTGGAGGTTAGGGTAAAAATGGAACAAATCACAATTAAAGAAGATTTTGTACATTACATATGCAGCCCTTATCTAAACTGGGTAATTCAGTGTTCCTACAATATCTATTTAAATCAAAACCGTTACTCTTGTTCTCATAACAGGAAAAGTAAACCTTGTTCTCTGTTATGCCTTTGACTGACAGTCTTTTTCCATGTATTATTCACAAAAGACACAAACTTTCACACAAATGTCTCCAACTTTCTTTGTCTTCTTAGTCACCCCATATGCAAGGAAAACCAAGTATATTATTCTAATAACAAGTATCCTAATATTATTTTGCAGGGTTACCCTTCAGAGTACTTCTACCCAGCCACTCATTTGCCTTCTCACCCCACAAGCAAGACAAAAAAAAAATAACTAAACGAAACTATATGAACAGGAATGAGAACATTTGTAGGTTAAGATTAGGGTAGGGAGATTGTTGACTAATTACTGTCTTGGGAAAAAAAACAAGAACAACAACAAAAACAAAAAACCTAAACAAACAAACGGAAAACCCAAAAAACCCCCTTGCCTTAGAAAAAGTTAATTTAATTTACTACCAAACACAATAAATACACGGAGGTATTGGGAAACAATAAGGCAAACACCAAAGTATCACCATTCTTTCCATTTTCCCAAGTTCCTCATTCCTTCACTGCTGACTCTGCTTTCTTTTCCTTCCTGAGCAATGCAGGGGGATGGGGAATGGAAGTTACAGTCAATCCATAGCAGTTTATGTCTGCCACTTTTTCCTCCATGCCTTTTTTTTTTTCTCTCTTCCAGCATGGGTCCATGAGGAAAATCTGCTACAGTGTGCATTCTCCATGGGCTGCAGGGATTATCTTTTCCTCCATGGAACACCTCCACCTGCTCTTCCTTCTCTAACACTCTTGTCCTTCCACTGCTTCTTGCCCTTTCCCCTCACCCCACCACCACACCACCCTTGCCTCATGTCCAGACCACTTTCTGCCTTTTCTTAAATACACCACCACTTTGGATGTTGGTTTCAAGTTTTGGCTGTACCTCTGATTGCCCCTTTGGGGCAGATGGAAAGAAACAGCCATGTCCATCACAACCTCTTCTCACAGACACCATCCCTGTACCCCCTGCAGCTGATAGCACATTGACACCAGCACCCAGCAGAACCTTGCACTAGGCCCCATCAGATGCTTGTAATAGAGGAAACCTTAAAAGGGAAAGCCTTCATGCAAAAAGTTGAATTACTTAAGGTTTTTAGTACCACAGACATTTATAAAATGACTTGGAGAATGGCTGAGCTCTATCCAGAAACAGCAGTTAGCCTGGGTTCAACAAAAAGCCAGTTATTTGTGTTAAATTAACAGAATTAAATAAGTTCAGATTTGTTTTTTGTTTTGGTGGGGTTTTTTTTGTTTGTTTGTTTGTTTGTTTTTTGGTTTGGTTTTTTTTTACACAGCCAACTGGGGGGCCTTATTTGGTTTTATAAGATTTAATAATCTGTAAAAAGATACCTTTAGAAAGCCCAAGCACATGACCCAGGACCCTGGACACCCCATCAGCTGGATCAGGGCTGAAGTCAGGATGGGTGACCATTATTTCTTCCTTTCTTCCTCTCTTCCTCTCTTCCTTACTTTCTTCCTCTCTTTCTAAGGAATGATGTAAAATTTCCATCTCTTTTCACTTTCACCCTGCCCCTTATTAAAAACCCATAATGGTGTGCTTATACTAGAAGAGAAGGTACTACTTTTTACCAATTTCCATGTGAAATGGAAAACTGAAAGTTTTTGCAGACCCTCTGATTTTGTAATTTCTTTCGGACCATGAGAATCTGCACATCTGAGTGCTCCCTTTCATTTCAGAGTGGGAAGCTATTCTTTTATTCAAGATTTTGAACTGGTAAATGAATTTACAGATTTTAATGAATAGTAAAGTGTTGCTACTTGCTTGGAAAGATGGAAGAGAGAAGAAAACAGATATGTTCATTCAGTCATCAATTCTTAAAAATCCTTTAATACTGAAATTGTGGCTTGTTTTATCTCCTTTCTCTGACGGGTGGTTAAGATAAATGGCCCTTCTCTGTAATGAATGAAGCCTAACTCTAGGACAAAGGAAAAAAAACAAATAGAAGAAAACCCAACCACAATAAACATCACTCTCTAAATAAACAAATCAATAAATATACAGTAAGGAATAAGAAAATTACTTAAACTTGTGTACATATTACATACACAGACGTTGCATAAATATTGTCAAAATCGTTGGGTAGAAATACAGCTTTGTGTGCATTGGCTAAAATGAAGATTTTTAACATACTGACTACCTAGTGTCGTGGCTCCCTAATCTGCAATTTAGATTACTCCAAAAATATCACTAAGAGACAAATAGAATATGTATCTCTCTGACATGATCAATTTTTTGTCACTAGCATATGTTTACTAATTTACCAGTTAGAAGCAAAGAAGATCTTTAGGTGATCAACATGCAGAGGAGGCAAACAATTGAGGTAACCTGGATGTCCCTCTTCAGGTCCTAAAATGCTTTGATGGCTGTTGAGCCTAAAGGGAATACAAGCAGTTCTTTTAGACCTGCTGGATTGTACTCTTTCCTTATGATAATGCCAATGTTGTAAGCCTCAGGTGTAAGTGAAGTGATTCTTGAAATCAATAGATTTCAAGATTTCCAGCCAGTGCTGCAATGCATACAGACAAATCTTAACTCACTTGTCCCATTAAAATATGTGCATGACAAATCAATAAATATGAGTGTGCTTAGTGAGAAATAGTTATTCTAAACTAATTTTACAACTTATAACAGTATGGTATTCTTTATTCCTCATAGGGAGGGAATTCTATTATCTTACAGTACCCCGAAGAAAACAGGTAGAGTTTTCAAGTAAACAATTTGGATGGGAGATAGCTATTTTTCATATATTAAATATATAGCTTAAAAATGTCTGTAGCAATGAAGAAACTAGTCTAAATCAAAAAAAAAAAAAAAAAGGAATGATGAAAAACTAGATTGTGAGAGTGTAGCTAGACCAAAATTCTTTATACTTGAACAAATGTGTAACTGATTAACTATATTTTGAAAGGTCACTAGGAACGCATTAGCATTTAATCAGAATGAAAACATAGATTTATTTTTCATCAAGTTAAAACTAAATAGGGAAATCGGAGATCCTTCCCCAAATCCTTGTTATGGGTAAAAGGCAAACCACCATGTATGGTGTACTCAAGTATTTACTGTTAGTATAAATGACGTATTAACCTTGCACCCAAATTACAAATGTAATTATTACCAGAATTGCAGTGGATGCTACTAATTATAGACCAAATTATCTAGTCACTTCTTCAAAAATATTCCAATGAAAGTGCTATACATGAAATTCCTGCTATCTTCCTGCCTTCTCTGGAACCCTTCCCAGTATTTCTCTGGGTCAGCAGTGTTAAGTTTTGCCAATAAAATGTAAAGGAGCATTATGAGAGGCCACCATCACATTGCCCAGGATGCATTAACACTTATAGTTGGGAAACATTTTTCTCAATCTTGGGGTCTGCTTAGGGTTATTTTTTTTATGTTTCGTTATTGCTGGTATCTTTTTCATTACCTTAAAGATGGCCTTTGAAAATTTCATAAAACGTTTTCAAGATGGATATTGGTCCTGTACTCAAAAAGAATATGTATATTTTCACATCTAATAAAATAGGATAATGAAATAGCCTTAGAATTTGAAATTTATGTAAATATGCATCTATTTATATTTTTATAGAAACATAATTGTTTTTCCACCTCTTTGTCAATTAATGGCCTCAGTTAATGATGAGGGACTAAAATAAAGTGCCATTGCTTGTTGTAAAGTGGCTGACTGGGTTTGTTAGAGCTCTATGATGTGTAAGCATTTATAGAGTTAAGCTAAAAAGTGATAGCTGGTGGTCAACTTGTCACTTGACCATTAGACAATTATTTTAACAGCTAAAACCAGCATAGGCCAAGACAAGTCCAGATAACTGCTGAGACCCTGCAGTGTCAGGTCAATACAGCTCCTGTGGCTTTTTACTAGTAATTGCACAAGTCATATTTGTTGGGCTGCAGGTATATACGCAAAAAGAAGGGAGACTGCCCTGCTATGCTTTTTCTTGAAATAATTCTTAAGCAGCCAAGAAAATTTATTTACTCATGAAAGTTTCTGTATTTTATATCCATATGTAAATCTGTTATCTCACCACCTGTTCATAAAAATCAAAGATTCAGCTGCCTCCGTAATTTATGCAGTACTGGATACGGCTCCATCTCATTCCAAGCCATGGAATGTCTACTCCTCCATTCCCACTGTTAAGTTCAGCAGTACAAGAAGCAAAGAAAAACTTGAATGTTCAGTGAAAATATGTAAGGAAATAAAAAACTGACAAATATGAATATTTTTCCACTATGATATCCATAAATTCATGGCTGATGTAGATAGAAATAAAAATTTTGTTGAACCCTGTATAATGCAGTTGCTTAGCTAGCAAAACCCAAAATATGACTCAATTTGAAGTAAACAATTTTTTTGGGGGGGGGGCATTGTCTGTATTCCAGGATGGCAGCTAAGAAAAAAAGCTCAGAACAGACAAAATTTTATTAAAATTATAGGGAATATAGAGGTCAGAGAATCCCAGAATGGTTGAGATTATAACTTGCTGGAGGTGTACTTCATACCATCACTGAGATCATTATGAAGAGGTTTAACAGGACTGGTCCCAGTATTGGCATCTAGGGTACATTGCTATTTACTGGTCTCCAACTAACCTTTAGGCTACAGATCACCATAGTCTGGGCCCAGCCATTTAGCCATATTTCAATCCACATCACTGTCTGCTCATCCAGCCTACACATTAAGCCCATCTCTACAAGAATCTTAGGGAAGACAGTGTCAAAGGCCTTCCTGAAGTCCAGGTAGGCACTGGTGTCTGTTGCTCTTTCCTTGTCTACCAGGACAGTCATCATATAAGTTAATCAAGCTGGTCAAGCATACCTTTCCCTTGGTGAAGCCATGTTGATTAATCTTGATTATTTTCTTTTAGTAGATGAGCCTGGGAATGGATTCCAGGATTAGCTATTCAATCAGCTTACCAGGTACCAAGGTGACTAGCCTTTAATTCCTTGAGTCACTTCCTTGTTGCCCTTCTTGAAGACAGGAGTGATGTTTGCTTTCCTCCAGTCATTAGGAACTTTTCCCAGTCAAAATGATCCGTCAAAGATCATCAAAACTGGCATCACAATGACACCTGCCAGTTCCCTCAAGGCTTGTGGGTTTACTCTATCAGGGTCCACAGATTTACAGATTTTCAGTTGGTTTATGCATTGATCTGCCAAAAAGGGTCGATCTTCCTGGTTCCAACCTTTTCCACAGTCTCTTAGAACTGAGATTCCTGAAAGCCACTCTGAGTAGTAAAGGCGAGGGCAAAGGAGGCATTTAATGCCTCAACCTTTGTCACGTGTAACCAGGTCCCCTATCCCATTAAATAATGGGCCCACGTTTTCCCCAGCCTTTCTGTTGTCACTGTCCTGGTTCTAGCCCAGATCAGTGGGAGGGGGTGTGGTCAATAGATTTTGTTATTTGATACCATCTGACATTGCTGCCAGGAGTGGAGAAAAGAAACTCTGGCTTCCCAGAAGAGAGAGCATTCCTTTCTGGTCAGGGAAAGAGCGTGCTGGGTGGAGTATCTGCCCGCTATTTTTTTATTGTCACAGGCTTATTGGTCATTTTATGTGTGAATCACCCTCTCTTTGTACACTTTTGTTATTCATATTGTTGCTGTTACTGTTCCTTTTCTTATCTCATTGCTGTTTCTAGTAAATTGTTCTTATCTTTATGTGTGATCTTTGCCTTTTGTGCTTCCAGCTGCAGGGGAAGGGAAGAGAGTGCCAGCATGCTTTCGGTGGGAGCAGTAAATTGACGAAACCATTCCTAGACCTCTGGAGCCTTAACTGGCTCTCAGTGGCAGGCAAGAAGGGTTGAGATAACAACAGATGTGCCCAGACTGAGTTGGAAATAAATTTGATCTAAGCATTCTGTGTTCAGTATGGAGCCACTGTTTACAATGTGGCTTGATCAGTTCATGTGGGTATGATACTTAACCTTCTATATATTCCTCTATGCGCTTCTCGCAGGGATCATTTTCAGAGCAGGGAGTGGAATCAGGATGACTTTGTTGCTGTACTGCATGATATCAATTTATGGCATGGGAACATCTAGGGTGATGAGGATCATTTGGGAGTGGATTCAGTGTTGCTCTCCTACCCTTAGCTCAGATTCTACCTTTGAGAGTCCATTAGCAAGCATACCCAGTTTATGGGGGGAACAGGGAAGGTTGATTTCCCCCAGCCTTTCACCCCCTCTTCCTCCTTCAGGCCTGTTACAATAGCTTTTGAGAATTTTGAATTCCCTTTGGATGTTAAGGAAGGCACAATTTTGTTGCTACGTTTGCCAGGTCTTCTTAGTGTAACCAACAAAATATTTAGGGTCAAGAAAAGGTTTTCTAGGAAGGTCATTCTGAAATCTACCCTGAGATAGATAGTCAAGAGAGCATTGAATGTGGGAGAAAATGAGTCAGTTCTTGGGGATATTCTCTGCTCTAATGGTTTAGAAGTTCACCCTGAGGAGGGAAGACTGCAGTCTTACTTGGGATTAGTGCTTCTCAGAAGTATCCCACTGCATATTGATCTGGAAACTATACAAAAACAAATCTATAAACAACGATTTTAAAAACAAATTACCTACTACCTCAATTTCATCTGGAGTAAAGATATGAAGTGCTTTTAATGCTTAGATGAAGCTTGTAAGTTCAGACAGCCTCATTTCCATAGCAGCCAAATTTTATGAAGCCTTAAGCCAATTATTTAATTAGCTAATTTGCTCAGTCACAAATAATTTGCACGTAGCTCTGAATGTCAGATTTGAAAACACTGGGGACACTTAGTCCTAGTGGAAAGGATATAATTGAGACTAGAATTCCCTTACAGGATTTTTAATCAAAGTCTCTACAGGTTTGAGGGATGAAGATCAGTTTGTATTGATGATTGTGTGAGGAGTGAGGAGGCAAGAGTAGAAAACAGTAGTATGAACATATGTTAGATGGTGAGCTTGGTTGCCTAAATAATTTCTAGAGAGACTGGCTATCTTTCTAATATCTCACTTTAATTTGAATAATTTCTGGGTGTACATATGTTCATAGGACTTGTCCATCTTCCAAACCAGTATTAGGAAAGAAAATTTTATCCCTTTGGAAGGAAAAGAATATATGGGAAAGGAGAGGGGAGGGAAGGGCAAGGGCAAGGGCAAGGGCAAGGCAGGGAAGGAGTGGGCAGGGAAGGGAAGGAGTGGGAAGGGAAGGGAAGGTGTGGGAAGGGAAGGAGTGGGAAGGGAAGGTG
>WAAE01013781.1:0-39118 GCA_013400495.1 Nicator chloris
TACCACCACATCCCTTTTTGTGCTGAGCTTGTAATGGGTTGAGAATGTAGATGTTGTTTGAGAGTTAGAGATATTTTCCCCTGTGCAGCACAATTGATTTTGTTAGAAATAACTACTATCTCATTAAAAGAAAACTGCTTTTTTAAAGTGTAAGTCAGGAAAGCAGGAAGGGGAGTCATGCACTGCATTGTTTCACATTACTAAAAATGATTGGTTTACCTGGTTGGCTTTCTTTATTGGATTGTTGTTTTGTTCTTTTCTGAGTTCTTTAAAGAGTACACCTCAACAAAGTCCACAACATTTTTGTTCCAAAAATAGAGTGTCATGACAAAAAACCCCTTTTTTAATTGGGGATGTACTAAATAATGTAGCATACTAAAGCCTAATTAAGAACGTGTGTATGGAAATCAGACTCCTGCTGTTGCTGCCTCTTGATGCTCTAAAGCTCCTGGGAGAAGCCATCCCTCTCCCTTCTGTTTACTGGCCACATCCATGGAGATGCTGTTTCCTAAAACCGAGGGATGTAGGTACTTCTGTGCCTGCTGGTTTCCTACCTGGTCTTTCCTTCATATCCATGGTTACTACGGCATTTTCTACATTTATTTCCTTTTGCTTTCAGCAAGTGCTGAAGTCATGCTGTTTAATTTTTGAAGTAATAAGGGGGAACAAACTGCTTGGTTTACTTAGTGTGACTCAGTAAAAAACACATTTGTGAAATGAAAAAAAAGAAAAAGAACAAAGTCTTTTAAAAAAGCTACACAGCGCGTCTCTTGGCTGGGCACTCATAGAGATATTTTTCATATTGTAGTAGAAATATATTTGTAAATATAACATATGCTTCTTCATAAGGTGTTTAACATTCAACTGAAGCAAAAATTAACAGGAATGTTTCATTTTGCAAATCAGTAGCCATTACAAAATCAGTGATTTTGCAATTCCTTGTGATTTTGCAAATCCTAAGCAAAAAAAACAATGATTCAATTTTTGGTGGTGGTGGCTTTTTTTATAGCATTATTGAAAATGAAAAAATTGTTATGAACTTTGTCTATTAAAGTCACAAGAATTCATGAACTTTTTGCTTGTCTGCCCAATTCCAGATGGAAGACTTCCAGATTTATGAAAAATATTGTCAAAATAAACCTCGATCCGAAAGTTTGTGGAGGCAGTTTTCAGACTCTGTGTTCTTCCAGGTATCCTCGCTTGAATCCCTAAAATAGTGGTGGCTTCGGTTTTGGTGGGCTCTGGGGTTTTTTGTTTGGTTTATTTTCACTGAATCTTCTCAAGAACAAATAGCACAAATACTGATTAGTGTCCTGATGAAATCCAACACTGATTACAGGAATGTCAGAGGAAACTCGACCACAAGCTCAGTTTGGACTCATACTTGCTGAAACCTGTTCAAAGAATAACCAAATACCAATTATTGCTAAAGGTAGGTATACTAAACTAAAGGTAGGTATAAAGGTAGGTTACTAAACTACAACACTAAGCATATTTTGTGCCTTTTTTTTTTTTTTTTTTGAATGCTGCTTCTCTCATCCTGCTGGAGAGAAACCTAAAAGTTAGTGAACAGATGTGTAAATGGAAACACACAAACCCCTCAGTGTAAATGAAAACACACAAACCCCTCAAATCCATCAGTTTTCAGCTCAGTTCATTTTTCTTTCAGTCAAAAAACTTCTAATAAGCAATATTACACAGAGACTACTTGTGTAACTACTTTTGCCCTCAGATTGCAGCTGAAATGAAGGTGAGAAGTTGATGAGGGGAAACCAGAAGGTCCAAGAAAACTTTGAAACAAAGATGATAGAGTATCTGAAGTACTTCAGTTATAGTTACCCCACCCATATTGCAGGAACTTGCCTTGCTGGACTCTAGGAAATGCACTGGAGAGAGCACACTGTATGGTGTTTGTGTGAAGGATGCTGTTGTGATTCTCTTAAATATGCTATACTGAGAGAGCAAAATAAGAGTAATGTAGTGTCTTCAATTTATTTAAATTATTATATAACATTTTGCCATGTTTGAACTAAGAAATATTTCTCACAAAGACATGTTACAGTTCTTGTGTTTAACAGTAGGTTAAAACTTCCCCTCAAACCAGATTTACTCTTGAGTTAAAATTGAGCTGTTAACAGCCTTTAAGGAATTAATTACTTTAGTCTTGTGTAAAGAGAGGAGAATTTAAAAGGTTTTTGACTTAAAATATTTTAACTTCCTACAGTCCATGAGTAAATTCTTGTTTTCATACTGTGAAGTCAGAGGAGTTCCACATGAACTTGCTGCTGTGTTTTATCTGTATCAAATTGGAAGATACTGCTTCACCAATAATCCCTTTAGAGAAGGGATTCCTTTTTAAATGTGTAGACAATATCCAATGCAGTAAGATTAAATCTATTACTGGCATGCCAGGCTTTGCCATAATTAAAAGGTTAAATTATATTTGACTATGTTTTTAAATTTGTTCACTTCTAAAAAGCAAGAAATGAAAAAACCCTATCCTTTTGTTTGAGGATTGTTGGTTTGGTTTTTGGCTTTTTTGCAATTGTGATGGAAAAGATGTTTCCAAAGTTAGTCTTGTAAAATTCTTACATACAGCTTACAAAACCTCTAAATGAACAAAATATATTTGGCTGATGAGCAGGAGAAATGAGAAGTAAATCTTTAAGATCTACTGAGTTCCAGCCACTATTAGTGGCTAACTTGTGAACTAACTAGTTTGCTAACTTTAAAATCACAGAATCATAGGATGATTTGGGTTGGAAGGGACCTTAAAGATCATCTCATTCCAACACCCCTGCCTAAAATTCAGTGTTAAAATTTGAACGTTCCTAGTTGCTACTGTTTCAAAATCTAAGTGTGTTGTTATTCCCTTGCCCTCAGGAAATGCTGAAGTACAGTAAGAACTGTGAAGGTGCTGAAGATCTTCAGGAAGCACTAACTTCTATATTGGGAATTCTTAAAGCAGTTAATGATTCTATGCACCAGATAGCCATTACAGGCTATGATGTGAGTAGCAATATTTTTGTTTACTTTTAACTTTATTTTCATTTCTTTTTCAGATATATGTACAGCATGCCCTATACTATGTCCTAATAATGAGAAGAGTGTTTCACAAAACATGCTTTTAAACTTAATTGTGTAACAAAAATAATAGAAAAGGGACTTCTTTATACTCTTTTGAAGTTTTCCTCCTATGACTAATATTTTCCTCTATCTACCTAAGTTGTTTGTTTTTTTTTTTTGATCTTTGTGTAGAACTACACCCAAAACTTTCAGTTCCCAAAACAATAACAAAACCCAAAACAATACATAAGCAGTTTTGGAGCAGAGTTTGGGGGGAAAACCAAACAACCAATTGTGTATTGTGCTTCCCTCTCTCTGTGCCTCTGCTACTGGTGCTCTCGACTGTAAAATCCTGCCTGAACAGTGTTGGCCAGTGAAAATTATATCTAAAAATTCAACACTGACTCTATTGCATTTTCAAATCCAGCATAAACTGATACGAGAGATTATTGGTGACAACAGACTTCTAAAGACCCGTTCAGAACCTGTTTTTTTAATCTGATGGTATCTCTGTAGTTACAAATATCACTGGGGTTTTTTTGTTCCAGGGAAACCTGAATGAGCTGGGCAAGCTTTTAATGCAGGGATCCTTCAATGTCTGGACTGATCATAAAAAGGGTCACACAAAGGTGAAAGATTTGGCACGCTTCAAGCCCATGCAGCGACACCTCTTCCTCCATGAGAAGGCAGTGCTGTTCTGTAAAAAGCGAGAAGAAAATGGAGAGGGATATGAGAAAGCACCTTCTTATAGCTACAAACACTCCTTAAATGTAAGACACTGATCAATCCTGACGGTCAAGCTACTGAGGGCTTAGCCTGTAGTAATACAACATGCTGGTTCTGTCTGTGCAAACCTGTATTGCAGCATTGTACTGGGAACTTCACTCTTTCAGACAAACCTGACTGGTGCTGCAGGTCTGTGGTACTTTGTGTGGCTGTCTGTCCAGCTGAATGGCAGTTGCATTAATCACACAGAAAGCATAGGGAAAGGTAATGTAAAAATCATGAAGGATTTGGTGGTCTGGATTTTAAAAGCAACATTTTCCAAGTCAGTTTCAATCTAATGTAGCTAAACCCTTCTTCCCTTCAAAGTAGCCAGGCTGATGCAAAGCACTAAATCTCTTGTCTCCAACACGTAGATCACAAATGGTTAGCTATTCTTTTCCTCGTGCAAGAAGCCAGAGAGGGTTTTCCCTTTCAGATATAAGGTACCAAAGAATACTGGTAGCTGCCTGCTTCTGTTTTTAACATAATTGCAATGCAGTAGGTCAGCTTCTGCTCTCTTTGCTTCCAGATGGCTGCAGTTGGAATAACAGAAAATGTCAAAGGTGATGCAAAAAAATTTGAAATCTGGTATAATGCGAGGGAAGAAGTTTACATTATACAGGTAAATAACACGGGTCTGCATAAACAAACAAACAAAGCAAAAAAAAAACAAAACAAGAAAAGGAGGGGGGAGCAGGAGCCTAACCCCAAGAAGATCTGGAGGCTTTTTTCCTCTGTTATGTCACTAATGGAGTGTGATGAGGAAATGTAGGGAAAAAAAGAAAACCTAAATCATATTTCAATGCAAGAGTCTTCTAGGGGAAAAAAATAATCAATGTCTTACAATGTCCATAGAGGATATTGTGTACACCATTATTATGGCTGTCACTGGAGCAGTGGAAGGCTTGGGAGATGGGGTTTGGCTGTAGCACATGCACAGCCTCTGCCTCAGCCTCTTCCAGTGGCTGCAACCAATTTCTGTTCACGAAAGCACTGGAGAGGGAGCTTTGTCTGTCCCTCTTGAATGATTCCTCTGAGGCTATGCTCTGGCCTTCAACTATTTGTGTAATAACTATTCTGTGCTTGATGGCTGATTGTATTTATTTTTGGGTAGGCACCAACCCCTGAAGTTAAAGCTACTTGGGTAAATGAAATAAGAAAAGTGCTGACAAGTCAACTGCAGGCATGCAGAGGTAAAATACTTTGGAGATTCTCTTTTTCCTTTTTCAATTTTTTTTAATCTATTTTCTCTTTGACCTTCAGATCCTGCCCTGTAGATCTTCCCTGTGTAGGACACAAATAAATTTTAAGAGTCCTTTTTCTTTCCTCCATTACAGAAGCTAGTCAGCACAGGACACTAGAACAAACACAGAGCTTACCTCTACCACTACCAGCATCATCCTGTGCAAGGTAAGTATGTTGTCACATCAGCCTGGCTATCTTGTAAATATACTAATGCATCTGATTTGCAGCTGTTCATTGCTCCTACCCCCTAACACTGGTCCTTTTGTTTTAAGGTTTTGGATCAGTTCTCTTCCTACTATAAAGGTGTAAAGCCTGGAGTTTATACATCTCCAGAACTGTTAAACTGAGCAGCAGAGGCATGTGTCTTGCCAGTTGATAGAGAATGCCACAGAAATGTAATTTTCTCCACCAGCCAAAATCCTGGTGGTATTATGTGTCTGCTTGTTGAGCAGCTGATTATATACATTACAGTCCAGATAAGAGAGTTTTATGGTGCAGCCTTTTTCTTCCTTCACTGTTCTTTTCCTTTACTTTTTCTTCCTTTTCCAATGTCATGGAAATACCTTCTTTTTTTGCCTTTTTCACGGCAGTATCTTTTCTCTGTCTCTTGTTCTTTTACTCCAATTTACTTTTTTTTTTTTAAACCTAAGTAATGTGTTAATTCCTCCAGTGTCCCAATTTCTGGGTGAAGTTTTTTCTTTTTTTTCCATCCTGCACTGTACCAAGCTATGTATTCTTCTGTTCCCATCTGTTGTTCTGCCCTTGCCTGACACCTCTCTTTGTCCTCTGTTACTCAGTCTGGTTTTTCATATCTGTGTATATACCTGTCCTAAAGCCCAGGTGCTCATATCCATATGGTGTGTGCTCAAATATGCATTGTAACTCTCTGCCCTGCATCTTTTCTGCATCTACTTACTGCTCAGGGAGAATTTCCCAGATGCATCGTATTTGTGGAGTGTCTTTCTCTATCCCATTCCCAGATGGAGTTGTGATGGGAATCCACTGCAAGGTCCCTCATTTGTTCCTGTATTAAGAGCTTATGAGAGGCAGAGTTTATTTCTTTATCTTTCTTCTTTTATTCCTGGTACATTCAGGAGG
Source organism: Nicator chloris (assembly GCA_013400495.1). Lineage (NCBI taxonomy): Eukaryota > Metazoa > Chordata > Aves > Passeriformes > Pycnonotidae > Nicator > Nicator chloris. The sequence continues at coordinate 6,175 of WAAE01013781.1, forward strand.
AACCAGTTAGCTGCAAGTGAGTGGAAGTTGGCCTGAGCCATCTTTCCAGTATGTCATGGTACATGTGATTGCAGTTAGTCAGGAGAGGTGTTTCTCATTCGTATTTTCTCATGGTCTTTAAATGCACAATCACCAATGACTTTTTCAGTCCTGGAAGCTACAGTCTGGGAAGTAACAAATAAATGGATTTCAGCCTGGATATCTGTATGTAAAAACTTGTGACTGGATTGATTGTCTTCGTTCTCTTCTAATAAACAGTCCTTCACGAAACCACATCAGAAATACCAAAAAAATGGAGGAGAAAAAAGCTGATCTCACAAGTCTAGAAGGTTGTGGCACTACGGTAGCACCAAAGTACCCCGAGAAAGGCAAAGGTGAGTTTGTGCATACATGTTGTGGTCTGTAATTGCAAGGAGCATGCCTGCACTGCAGGTGCACAGGCAGATCCACCAGCAGAGTAGCCACAGTAGTGCAGGAGAGGCAGCAGGACTCCTGAACAGGCAGGGCTTTGCTGTTTTCAGCCCTAAGGCAGCCCACCCACGCTGCACCAGTGTGCTGGTTCCATCTGCCCTTAGCTTGGGATTGATTTCTGCATTCCAGGTGTGGTGTGGACAGGCCCAAAGCTATCTTGAATGGATGGTAGCCAAAGGCAGGTGGGAACTATTTGTTACGAGGCCAAAGTCTGCAGTAGGTCTTCTCTTAAAGCTGCCCAGCTTCTCAGGGTTCTCCTCCTCTGAAAAAATTTCTTGACATTATCTGACCTAAGAGGGAGTTTTTTTGTTTTGTTTTTTCTCTTTAATTTTTCCCATTATGGAAATTATTTATTGAACCAGTGGCAGTACAAGCCCTTGCACAGCAAGAACAACCAGTCACTTGTGTTGTACCTGGACTTTCATTTGTCCCTTCTCATCCTAACATGCAGGTTCCCTGGCACAGGTGCAAATGACTTTTTGCCTTGATCTTTTCATGGCCTTCTCCCTTTTCTTTCTGTGTCTCTCTCTTCCTTTGTAGACAACTCTAGCTCTACCTCAGAATGCTCTGTACTGTCAAAAAAGCGCTTTACGCTGCAGGGCTTTACTAACCTCAAAAGTCAGAAAGGTAACTTCAAAAGAAGGCTAGACTGTTTTGTGTGTGAGGCTGTAATTGAAGCATCACCTTGTATGTGTGTGTAGTGTGATAGGTTTTCAGTGTACACACTAGCTTGCTCTTCCAAGGTCAAGCTAGGTTCCTTAGTTGGTGCCTCTGACAGGGAGATTTCAAGGGAGGCCAGCTCCAAAGTGGGAGGGGGAGATGCAGGTACGAAAAGTGGGGCTGTGCAGATGCAAGAGAAGGAGTGAGGTTTCCAGTGCCTCCAATCTCACTGTCAAGGCCAAGGATGGAGTTTATAGTGCCCCATTCCTGTAGGAAAACTAGAGAAAGGAAGTTGTCTTCTGACCAGACACCTGGCCTGCTTCTAGCTTCAGTGGATCTGCCCCAAATGCACTAGTACTTGGCAAAAAGGAATCAAGGTGATTCTGTGAAGGTTTTATAGAGGATTCTTTTATTGGCATCCTTGCTAACAAAATTCTCAAAGTATAAATAACTACAGCAGAATGTCTGACAATGTTGTTTTGCTGGATAGAAAAATAAGTAAGAATTTCCCTATTCTTCCAGAAATGGTCTTTGCCTCTTTTTTTCTGAAACAGGCAATAAGAGTTTGAGACTTCTCTTGCTTCCTCCTGCCAAGTGATCACACTGGTACAGTCACTTTATGCTTTGAAGAGCTGTCTTTGAACAGTCTGAATTGCATTAAGATGATGGCACTTGTTCAACAGCATGGTATTTTTTCCCCCACAAGCATCTTTCCAGAATGCCTGTTTAAAACCCAATTACCTTTGAGTTCTTTCTGGAGAGACTCCAGGGTTGTGTATCTAATGCTATTGAGGTGAGCACTAATGTCCCATGCTTGCCTTGACAGAAACTCCATCTCCTTCTGCTAAAAGCCAGACATTGCCAATGATCCTTCTTACACAACCAGGTATTGCTGTAGCACTAGATCTACATAAAAATGATTGCTTAACTTGGTAACGTTTGTCTGAAATTGAAGTTAACTGTATTCAGTTGATGTCTAATCAATTTAGAAAAGTTTACATATATTTTCATCTATTACTTTAAAATAAATTTGTCAATTTATCTTCAAATAACTACTTGTAAATAGTTAATTCCTTCTGCTGCCATGCACCAGTGACAGCTAAAATTAGATTACAGAAATCCGCTTGTTTTCCAGTGTAAACTCAAAGGTATTTAGCATGCAATCCACCTATTCTATTTTTTCCAGTTCTTCAATATCTCTCTTCTGTGTTTTTTACCTATTCATCCTCCTGCAGCTTCTCCTACCAGTCCTGACAAAAAAGCCAAACGGCACGAAGTAGTGAGTGACCCAACACCTTTTGGTTTAAGAGGTACAGTGATGCCACATCTTGTACTCCACAAGTACCCACACATCCCTCATGTAATATGTTACATCAGAGTGCTGAGAATACCTGTATGATGCTGTTGTGTGCAGGAGTGTTGACATCAGCTGTGTTTTTCCAAGTGGATCTGTATATACTGGTTTTGATAGCACAACTGGTTGAAGTTTTACCTTGGTTTAAATAAAGTAGCATATGGGTAACTAGTTTTTAGAAGACAAGGGGAAAGAGATTTGTTGCTGAAGAAAGAACCAGAAGCGATGTGTTTAATGGAATTACAGGGTTGTCCAGCTACTCTGTGACCATAGTTTTCCATGTGTTTCCATTCCTTCTCTCACTGGGGCCCTTGTGGAGAGGATTTAACTTTTAAAAAAGCAAAAAAATTCCAAAACTCAGATCACTGTCATGAGGAACTTCCGTTTTAGATCTGCCTTTATTACTGCAGGCACAGACCTGTTACATCTTTCTTTGGGTGACAGTAGGCAACTTTCACCATCCTGTGAACCCCAGATGACTTAACTGAACCCCTTGCAGCAATTTGCCTCCCATCCATCCAACTCACAGCTAAGCAGAGAATAGGAAAGTATTTCAATTAAACAACCCATGTCTAACCAGCAGGGCTGATGGTGAAAATTTGAGTACAAATCCCTAGAGCTAATTAACTACAGTAGTAGAGAGTACAAGGAGAGCAGTCCCCCTCCCCCTGACTCTTTCCTCCACTATCTGCTTTAGAAAATGTTAGTCTAAAGGTAAAGCTGTTTCAATCCCTACCATCAGCCTGCTCTCCAGGTTTCTGAAGTCTTTGTCTTGTGTGTGGAAATGGTGCAAGCTCAGCTGCTGCCCTGGGGAAGCTGCAACGCCATTCACCTTGCTGAGCAGCAGGCAGTGTAGTCCTGGGCTAGACACATGCAGAAACACCACAAGGGTGGATATCAGAGTTACAAGGTTATTCTTCTGCAGGTAGCAGGCAAAACTCTGAGATCTCCACGTACCATGGAAATCCTGAGGGCCCAAAAATGTCTGAAAGGAAAGTGTGTTTTATGGCCTTCACCTCAGGTGCCGGAATTTTCCAAGGAAGAGAGTCCTTGATCATTGCTGATTTACAGTAAAATCACTGTGTCCTTGGAACAGGCTGATCTGATTTGGTGTTCTGTCCCAGAAGTATCCTACTTTATGAAACTGCTAAACCAAGTAAATTAATTTAAAACATCTACTAACTCCTCCTTCTGTCCTGCACCTTCCAATCTCTCTTCTGGCACTTTATCTCTTCTCCTTCCCCAGCTCAAAGAGGGATAAGCAGGGAGATGACCCGGGCATTTCAGGATGAAACTGCTGCAGGTGATGGCCACAGCAGAGCACAGGGCCCCCATTCATATCCTTTCACGGCTGTATTGCTCTGACTTATGCTGAAGTCAGCTCAAGGAATTGGCATTAGTGTCAGAATTACATATTGTAGGCTGATCATAGCTCTTTTAAGAAACCTGTTAGATTATTTCTGAAGAGAAGCAGTTAATTAATTCTTGGTTTTCCTGGCATTGTTATATCTAAAATAATTTCTGAATAACCTTGTCATTTCTCAGGCCTGCCTACCCTTTTCCTACCTTTCCTGCCTTTATAGGGAGCTCTGATGTAGTCCCATCCTGCAGAACACACACACACATACAGACAGATTGAATGTCCATGCATAATCTCAGTCCCATAATCTGCTAATACGAATACTGCCATAGTGACCACCTCCCTCCCCAACAGGAGATGGGCTTTTATAGAACCTTGTTAGTTGTAGAGTGCCAGCTTGTATGAGGAGGAGTAGTATTGTTGGTATGGCAGGATCAGGCCAGTCTGCTCTTAGCACCATCAGCACAATATAAGAAAAGAAAGTGGTTGAGGAACAAGAGATGTTACCCAAATGTACCCAAGCTGTTACCCAGTGAGTATGAGGTTACAGGCACCTAGAATGATCTCACTTTTTTTCCTTTTGTGCAACTCATTGGTTCTGTTTCTAATTAGAGCTTGGAACAATTAGGGGAAACCAAGTTTTCTTTTGTTGTATTGTTCTTAACTTAGAAATGACAGAAATGGTTTCAGCTGTGTCCAGCAAGCCAACTACAAGATATAAGCTTCCAAGGAAGTTTTCATGGAATACAGCAGAAATTTATTACTCAGTTTCTTCACAGATAGAAGTTCATTCTTAACCCTGGACAGGGCCAAATGGGTCAGTACTTCCAACCTTGTGCAGGTCACTCAGCAGCATAGGCAAGGTAAAAGTCTCACTCCATTTGGTGTGCTCTGGGTGTGATTCCTTACTATGATTTCTTTGGCTTTATTCTGATGCTGCTCAGGTTTTTCCTAATGCACTGGCATGACTAGCTGTGTGACAAATGCCTCAGGAGCAATGCAAAGCCAAAATGCTGGTGCTTTCTCAATTTAACCAATAGTTACATAAAATGGGAGGTTTGTTCTTCCTTTCATTCTTTTCATTGAGTTGTTACTATTTGGCTTGAAACAAAAGCTTGCAAATACTTGTCTCTTTTATTATGACTTTTTTTCATTATAAGCTCAACACATTTATTAGCAGCTGCTGAACTTGCTGTAAAACATCCCACTAATAAAACCTGATGTAGTTTTATTTGAAAGAGGATTTTGTGCACTCTGGATATGATTCAGCTTTATGAATAAATTAAATGCTTCACCCTGAGAGAGAAGAAGCAATAAGTGACAGGCAGGAAATTGTTGTTGTGGTGTTTGGTGCAGTGACTTAACACCAAGGTAGTTCCAAGTTCTTAAGTATTCTTGTGTCAGGCTGAACCCTCTTTAATAATGGGCTCCTTTGTCAGGTGAAGTACAGAGTGCTTCTAACTGGTGTGGAATTTTTTGACAGTGCTTAACAGTGTGAAGGAGGCAATGCTTATCTATCCCTTATTCCAGCAAGCTGGTTAGGTCACTTTGGGTGACAGCCCTGTGTGTTCAACCTCTTCCCAAGAAAGTGTATGTTCCTGTCTTCTGCTTTCTCCCAAGAAAAAAGATTATCTATCCCTCGTTTATCTTTGTAAAATATATTTATTATACAAATGTTTTTATATATTTGCTTTTCAGTTGGAAATTTGCATTCTCTCCGTTCGTTTCCCTTTATATAAATCCAAAGGGCTAAATTCACTGCCACGCATTTCCACAACTCCACTTACTCAGATGGAAACAGGCCAACTTTTGCCAGCAGTGAATTTCACCCAGTGACTGTGATAACCTGCCTGTGGCAGTTTTTCTCCTGTTTATGTTGATCACTTACGAGCTTCTCAGTGGGGAGAACGTTTCTCCCAGGCAGTGGCTCACTGCTGCGAAGTTAACTGTCGGCTGTTGCTTCCCCAAGGCTGGGCCAAACCATCCCATTCTCTTGATGCATCCGAAGAAAATGACGGCTGGTCTAGTGCTGAGGAACCGCTGAATTCCTCGGATGCGGAGGAAGAAGGAGGAGGAGGGGGAGGCGAGATGAAGCTGGTAACCAGAAATGCTTTCCTATGGAGCTAAGGAAGTGATACAGCCGTATGGTGGGATACAGGAATGCTTTTGAAGCTGGAAGGAGGGAAAGTGCCTGCCTTGAACTGCTCAGCTGGGCAATATTCCCAGGGCAATGGAGAAGAACTCCTTCTCTTAATCAGCCCGGTGTTTGTACCTTGGGGAGGTCCCTCTGTGCCTTTGCACACCTGCAGCCCAGCGAGTGGTGGCTGCTTGTGCCATGATCCAGCAGTCACGCCGTGACCCGTTCAGTTACCGTGTCGGTAGACTTCCACACAGACACCATGGCACGGGTTTGCCAGGTTTTCTGTTGCTTTTGGTTTTGTTTTCTGTAGCCATATGAATTGATCGTTGTAGTGGGAACATTTCACTGAATGTTTTTCAGGGTATGAGAATTAACGTATTGAATTTGCATGTAATCAATCAGCAGAATTTTAATGGCACAGTATGTATGTTTACACCATCTTCAGCATGTAGGTACATGAGAAAGTAGGGAAAAGTATTACAATTACATAACAAAAGCTGCAACATACCTTAAAGTACTCAACAGAAATAATTTGTTTTCTTTCCTCTGTGTGCATTTAGACTCCTGGTAAATATACAGTTGTGACTGATTATGACAAAGGAGTTTCTGAAGAATTTACAGTGAAAAGTGGAGATCTAGTTCAACTGATTCGTGAAGGGGAGGATGGACTTTGGTACGCAGATCTGTGTTTGGAAATTTTTATACGCAGAACTGTGTTTAGAAGGCAGATGTTTGGGGCAAAACTTTCAAAGGCATCAAATGAATGTCTGACTTCTAATTTTTTTTATGTTTTTTTAGGTTTGTAAAGAACCTGAGCAGTGGTAGAGAAGGTTGGATTCCAGCAAACAATCTGCTGATGCTCATAGGCAACTCAAAATCAGCTCAATCTTTAAGCAGCTCTGGTAGGCTATGTATTTTAAATAAGATGATTGTCTCTTTGAAGATTCCTATTATCAAAGAAAGTAATGAAAAACAACCACTATATAATATTTTCTTGTGGGGTTTATTTCTCCCTTTCTTTTCCTAGAATCAGGCACTGCCTCCAGCAATTTGAGCACATCGTCAAGTTGCAGTGATAGCTGCAATGTCAGTAGCACCAGCTTCTCTGACATTAAGGGCTAATATGAAATGTTCATCCCACCTCCCTGGAAGGTAAATCTGGAGATTTTCATTTGCTCCAGAGTTCTGGACATTGGACTTCACTGGAGAACCACCAGTACTGTGTTGCCAGCTCTGAATATTTTTAGTGATGACTTTCATAGGTTTTCTCAGAAGATCCCAATGAAAAGTGCATGGAATGTGAAGTTGTAAATAAAAGTTAAATGATTTGAAATAGGATTTTGTAGAGGTTTCTGCTCTGAAGAGCTGTTAGCAGAAAGCGTGTTTTCTCCTTGACACACAATCAGGTTTCTGCAGCACTGTATCTTTTTTTAACAGCCAGAATCTGAATGTGAGCAAACAAAATGTGTTCAATGCTAAATGCTCATTGTAAACAAATAATATAGCAATCACTGTACAGGATAGGTGTGAGGAAAATAAATCCAAGTTTACAATTTCGTCTCCCCAGGAAACCCTTTCTCCAAGGACATACCTTGGTCAATGCAGCGAACGGGACTCTTACGACAACGAGGAAGGAGTTTTGGTCCACCCTTTTCTCTTGGGTTTTCAGGATATTCTTCTGCTTCCTAGAGGCTGGAATGCCGACATGACCAATTCACTGACCAAAACAACATCAAGAGAAACTATTCCTTTATCCCTTCCAAAATTTTAGTGACATGTGCAATGGAATAGCTCTTTTCTGAGGTATTTTGTTTGGCCTCACAACCAAATTCTTTACCCAGATCACTGTGTTTACATAGCCTTGGCAATTTAGTAGTATCTTTTTCCTTATGCAGGTGCACAATGAAACACAAATGTTCTTATTCACTAAATGATTTTTTAATAAACAGTAATTGCATGGTTACTTCCATGGTCTCACAACATGCAGTTACAGGCAGAGTAATATTGTAACTGCACTGTGGGTTAAGAGCCTTCCTTCAAACAGTCCTATGAGGGCTGGACATCCAACATATTTTGTTGTTTTGTGTTTGTTCCAGATTGATTGAAAGAGAAAAAAACCTCAATGACAATTTTTCTATAAAAGGGGAGCACAGGAGAAAAAAAATCCAAGAGAAGAGTTAGATTTATGCCACAGATAAGTATTTTAGATTTTTTTAAAGGAAGGGTGATGCTAAATTTGTCATTTTTCAGGGTATGATGTAAGCCAAATGTAAATTTTCAGTTTGTCAGACATTCTTTGCACATCATCCTTACAAACAGTACAAAACTAAGTGCATGTATAGAATACTGTATTCATTGCTGTCCATCTCTCAAATATTTTTGCTTATATGAAAAGAGGTTTTTAACTGATTCACATACCATATTATTTAAATAATGGGGACATGAAGAGCATAACTTTTCAGAAGCACTAAGCACAGCAGATTATGTCAATGGGAACTGCTGTTAATCATCAGGCTCACTGACAGCTGAGCCCTGAATTCTATCTTTATGCCATATCAGAATTTTGTGTTTTAGAGACGACAGATTAGAAACCATAAATGACAAACACTCCTAAGAATGATGCAGAAGCAACCCTACCCTAGATGCAATCAAAATGCAGCTGACCATGGTCAGCACGAATTGAAGCATGTATATACACACACATATATTTATGCACATATATATGTGTGCATGTATATGCTTGTGTGTATATATCTGCATGTGTAGATATGTATATGTGTGTAGATATGATGTATCAATGTAAAAGATGTATTTATAGTCTTCATGCTGCTGAATGTGTCACTTTACAATTCATAAATACTTAGTTTTCTTGCAGTACTGCAATATAAACGCTGATCAGGGTTTTTCTTCAGGCATCTTTTTCAACACGAAAATCCTCTGATCTTTTTTTATTATTATTCCATATAATACTGTGCTGACCAGGAATATTTAATCTGATATTTAACAATGGAATAGCAACATGAGATTCAGCTTATCTTCATCTATGTAAGTTATTTTGTAAATTATCTGTAACATAATTTACTTATATATTGCTGTCATTGCTTGGATGAGACTGTCATTTCATTTCTCACAGCAGCATCATTTGTGGTATTTTGATGGTTTTTCCACATCATTGCACTTTAATACAACCCATTTCACCATTTCCTTTTTTACTGCTGTTGTGAATTAGAGGTGCAAAGTCAGAGGTCTCTACTGTAATTAATTTGAATAAATTTCAGCACTTCTTGCTGAATGCCTTTATATAGACATGCTCTGAGGTTTATTTTGTCTCACAGTCTTGAAAGGTTTTTATGGGTATCATATTAAAACAGAGAGAGGTTCTAGGATTTGGAACAGAAAACCAGGTCTGTGTATTCAAATCCTCAGCCTGCTCATTCTGGCACCATCTCAGAAAAACACCATTTCACCTTTGTGGTCATGTCTCATTGAAAATCATGTGCCTGGCACTAGGGAATTAAAGCCTGTCTGCAGGCTGAGGATAAAAAAATGAAAGCCAGTGCCAGGTAATTGGATTGATTCCCTTTATCCCACACACCCTTTTCTGAAAGAGAGCACATCACTTTTGGGTTTTCCTGAAGAAAGCTGTGTATCCATGGATGGTGTGGTATTAGCAGAGCAAGTTGGAGGTCTGCATCTGGCCATGGCTGAGTGAGAAACAAGACACCATGTTCACCCTTGCTACACCTGAAGAGGAACATGCTTGTACATTCACTGATTGGTGACTTTAAGGACCATCATGCCATGCCAGCTGAATTTCATACTGACTGGAGTGATTTGGGCTGAGCTGTTGGCCATGTTCATTACACAATCCACTTAAGGTGTTACTGAGACTTGATTGCTTTTTGTTTACTCTTGATCTTGTCTTCCTAACAGCTCCCTCTGTAATAGGTAGTCTTACTTTTCTGAGCAAAAGGAGGCCCAGCCTTTTTGAGTAGATCCACATCATACTTGTTAGAGCAAGAGAACGAAATAATTACAGCCCAAATGTCCCTTAGTAAAGAGTACAAGTAAAGGGTTTTCTATATAAAAACCTAACAATGATGGGTTTCTTAGATCACTGTCTCAAAGTTGGGGCACAAACTGCTTCATAGATACAGAAGCAGTTTGCTAGTTGGAATGTAACACTTTTTCTCCATCCTGCACAGATGTTGTCATTGAGCAAAACCAAGGAAGTTGTACCATAAGGTATTTACATCACCTGACTCAAAATGGCAGGAACTCCCATTCCCCTTCTCAGTGATATGTTAGATGTTACTATGAACTCCACTGTGAAAATTGGAGTGTCCACACAAGTCCCCAGAATTAGCAGTCTCCCTAGATGTGTGTGGCAAGAACCAGATCTGCCTGGTATAATGAAGCAACCAAAATTCAGGGGCATTTGGGTAAATTCAGACAAAAATAATCAAATCCCTTAATGAAGGATGCAGGAATAGAAGAGATAAATTCTGTTGTTCCCTAAAACTTCGTGTAAGCTGTTTTTTTACCAAAATAAGACATTTAGCTGCTGAAGTGCCTTCTCTGGGCATTCATTTGAAATGAGGTGAATTTTTATTTATTCCCCTTCCATTGACAGGACAGCGAGGTCCCTAGCTATATTTAAAAGACTATGGATTTGCTAGTGGTGCTGTTGTAGCTGTGATTGCCTCAGTCAAAAGAAGGTTTGTAGCAGAGTTAGTATCTCACGTTACTAACTGAGGTATGTGGCATTAAACAGACAAACATTGGAGCACACTGCCTGTATTATCTTTTTCTTCCTTTGTTCTCTCTGTATTTTCAGGTATCTTTCTCAAGCAGTGAAAGAACAGAAATAACCCACATCAAAATTGAAAAATAAAGTGTTACGCTTGTATTTAGAGCCCGTCACCAAAAAAAAAATTTCTTCCCATCTTCTCTTTCCTCTTTATGAGAATAATTGGGGTACAGAACTCAGTCAAACAGGCAGGTCGTTTTCTCACGGAATGTGGTTCTATTTTGAGGTCTAAATCTCAAATAATTTGCTTTAAAGGTTAGCAGCATAACACTCATATATTTATAGATTAGTATAACAGACTATTAACTTGCTCAAAGTCTTTGCTTTTAGTCAGTCTGGTAAATGACTGGTGGCAAGTTGCTATTATAAATTCGAGAAGCAGATTATTCCTAAAGCTTTCTAACCTGGACACAGTTTTGTCAAATTACTCAAATGATCTCTGATAGCCTCTTCAAAATGGAAATAATATTCATTTATTTTTTAAATTGTCTCCTGATGAGAAAACTCATGTTGAAATGACCGGTGACTTGTTGGATCAAAACAATCTGCCCAGTTCCCAATAGCTTCCATACCTGTCTTCAACGCAGCAGAAAACCAATCAAATATAAAGAAGGACATGTTCTGAGGCATCATCATGTCTTCAGGCTCATTTTTTCTGCTTTATATTTTATTTCATCGTGTTAACATTTTTTGTGTTTAATTTTTTTACTTTCTTATGTTTTTAAATAAAAAAAACTTTGACACATTAAAAAATATCCTAAATCGTATTTTCTAAAGAGCTGTTCCCAGACTGATTCTAGTAGCACCCATGAGCAGCAGAGGTGCATGTTTGCATTAATATATATTAATTTTTAATTGAACAGCAGTTCATTTTTCTTGGAATTGCTCAAAAAACATAAGCCAAAGCTGAAGCTCCTGCACTGGCAAAGAGATTTATAGAGCAGAACTACAGGGGAGATCTGACGAACTAGAGCAAGACCACACAAGAAGGAAAACAAAGTAACACATAGGGATCTTCTAGGGAAGAAAAGCAAACTCTTTGCTCCTCTGGCTGGTGACATAGGACATGGTTGAACCCCAAACAAGACATGACCATGCAGCTGCTCATTCCCTCCCACCCAGGGGCCTGCGGAGGAGAATCAGGAACAGAAAAGCAAAACTTGTGGGTTGAGATAAGAACACTTTAATAATTGGAACAAAGTAAAACATAGTAATGATAATAAACTAATGATACTACTACTAGTAGGAGAGAGAGAGGAGAAAAAAAACAGAAAGGATAAGTAGGGACTATACAATTGTTAGCACCTGATGACCAGTGCCCAGCCCAGACCTGAGCAGCAATCATCCCCTTCCAGTTTATATACTGGGCATGACTTCTAAGAAAGGACTATCCCTTCGGCCAGTTTGGGTCATCTGTCCTGGCCATACTCCCTCATGGCAGCTCCTCACTGGCAGAGCATGAAACTCAAAGTCCTTCACTTAGGGTAAGCACTGCTGAGTAACAGCCAAAACATCAGTTTGTTATCATTATTCTCATACTGAATCCAAAATCCCAGCATTGCATTGAAGAAGAAAATTATCTCTGTCCCAGCTGAAACCAGAACAGTATCCAACCATTATTCCATACCACTTGTGTCCTGCCAGGTCCCCCACTTCCAAATATTCCATCACCTTTTCCATCTTTTGATGGATATACACACAGATACCATTCTCTAAGTCTATAGGCCATCCTTATAAAAGTCCACTGAATTCATTCAGTGCATGACCCCAGTCCTCATCTTTCATAACAATTTCTCAGGGCAGGAAAGATGGCATGTGGTGTTGGATTGTTGCATGTTGAAACCAATTCTGATTCCATCATCACTGTGCCACCAACAGTTGCATGATGTGAAGAGGGGACCCTTCCTTCGAACATCCAATGCAGCACAAGTAACCAGGGTGCCAGGAGGAGCTGTGCTTCAGTACCAATCACTTTCAAAGCCACTTGAACACCTTCGTAAGCTGCTAGTAGCTCTTTATCAGTTACAGGATAGTGGGCTTTCACTCCTCTGGAGTCAACGTGACTCCATATGGATCAGTCTTGAGTCTTGTCTGGTGCTTGCTGCCAGAGGCTCCAGGTAGGACTGTCTCCCCTGTCTGTGGTGTAAAGCACATTCCTTACATCTTGCCCTATTCAGACTGGCTCAAGGGCTACACCATGAATATCTCTTGCTTGACTTGTCCAAAGGCTTGTTGCTCAGGGCCCCAGTTGAAGTCATTCTTCTTGGACACATGAGAGGGCTGACAATCAGACTGCAGTTTGGGATGTGCATTCTCCAGAAACCTGCAGCACCTAAGAAAGCTTCTATTTCTTTCTTGTTACTTGGTGGAGACATTGCTGTTATTTTATGGTCACATCCATTGGGATGTGGCAACACCCTTCTCACTGCTGTATTCCCTACAGCTGCATCTCCTGTCCAGGTCCCTTGGCCTTTACTTTGTTTTAGGGCAAAACTTTGATTCAGAACAAGTTCGACTGTTTTCTTCCCTTTCTCAAGAACTGCTGTATCGCCCCACACAATGATATCATCAATGTGCTGCAGGTGTTCCGGAGCTTCGCCCTGTTCCTTTGCCTCTGGATCCATCCATAGCAGATGGTGGGGCTGTATTTCCTCCTCTGGGGCAGACAGTTTCAAGTGTGCTGGACATCCCTCCAAGTAACATCAGCTGGAGCGTGAGTAGCCACAAGGCTCGTTACTAGAATTTGAGTAGTTTCAGAGCCTGTTGCTGGAGTTTGAATCCGTTTCCTCCTCCGAGTAGCAGTGCTTGGCACGGGGTTTGGGACTAGGTGTAATTATTAATAGTTCCCAGTAGATGGCTCCCGAAATACAAAGAGGACAGCGAGGCTGACAACACTCCGGGTTCGTTTGGCAGCCAGCCGTTCTTAGCAGGTCCGAGGAAGAACAACAGAACCCAGGCCCGAAGGTGACAGACACCAAAACAGCAACAAATGCTGCCAGTAAGGTATTCCATAACACAACCCTGAGAACAAGCACAACCACTCTGGTGGCAAATAAATCAGCATTGTGACTATTAAACCAACCCAATGAAGGCTTATAACAAACTTGTTTTAATACTCTCTGGCCAGGTCAGTCATCACCTCAGCTTTCCAGGCCCTACATTGAGCACTAAGGGGACTGTCATGGGTTAATCCCAGACACCAACTAACTACCAGGCAGCGGCTCGTCCAACGCCAACCTCCCCATGAGATGAGGAGGAGAATCAGGAAAAATGGGTTGAAATAAGAACAGCATAATGATTGAAGCAAAATAACATATAATGATATTCATAATACTAATGTAATCATATTAGCAGTATAAAAAGCAGAGACACAGAGAGAGAGAGAGAAAAATCCAAGGGGAAACAGGTGATGTACAATACAATTGCTCACCATCCACTGACCAATGCCCATCCTACTTCCAAGCAGTGATCATGCCCTCCCAGCCGACTCCCCCCACTTTATATACTAAGCATGACATTCTGTGGTACGTAAAGTCCCTTTGGCCAGTTTGGGTCACCTGTCCTGGCCATGCTCTCTCATTGCTTTTTGTGCAGCTCCACACTGGCAGAGGATGAGACACTGAAAAGATCCTGACAGGAGAAGCACTGCTCAGCAACAGCTGAAATATCAGTGTGTTATCCTTATCCTCACACTGAATCCAAACCACAGCACTGTACAAGCATCTGAGAATTACCTCTATGTCAGCTGAAACCAAGACATTCTGGGGTCTAAGACTGCAAGGAAGGGAAACTCTCCTTTAAAAACACAGCTCTTTAAGCAATGAACACGCCCAGCTTAGTAGGAAACACCCGTGTGATGAGATCTGTCAGTACAAAGTTCTTAAACAAAGAGTTGGAATGTAGTCCTGAAGTGCTGAATCCTCAAGGACCCTTCTCAGGTTCATCCCGATGGAGCCTAATTGCATTTATTTTCTTGGCAGAAGGATGGTCCCCATATGAACTGACCCTTGTTCCCAGCACTTGGGCTTCTTCCTGGGCTCTAAAATAACTGCTTGGCTGTATTCCCAAGAAATAAAAGCAAAACCTTTCAAGTTAAAGGGATGCCAGCAGGGGAAGGAAGGCAAAAGGAAAATACTCTATCAGTCTCCTAAGGATGTATGGAATCTGCACATTATGGAGAAGGTGGAGGCTGCAGAAGTGCTGCAATGGCACCGTGGAGTGGCAGCCACCCCGCCATCCCTGGCTGGGAGATGCCCACCCTGTGTAAGGAAATAAAGGGAGGGGGGGCATAGGTGCAGTCTCAGGCTGGCCTCAGGCAGATAAGGCAGAACTTCATTCTCTGATCTGCATGGCTCATGTAGATAGATGGGGCTAGATCATTCCCAAGAAGATGAGATAAAAAGAAATTTTCAAGCTTAGTTTTGGTCTTGCTAATCTGAACGTGCACTTGCTATTTTCAACTCACTGCCACAGGCAAGTGAACAAGGAGTAAGGGCTGTGTTGGCAGGCTGAGAGGTATGGCAAGGGTTCCCAAAAAGCAGCAGAGGGCTGCTGTAGCTTCTTTTGCATTCCAGTAACTGGCTTCCTTCCTCTGCCTGGGACAGGACATGCCATCTGTTCCCAGCCATCCCGTGAACTGGTCTGCTGGGAATTAGCCAGGCTGTGATCCAGAGAAGTGCCTTGATACCATCTCTCGGGAAAGTGATTTCAAAGCACAATATCCAGCTGTGTGTACTGCCCCTAAACAACAGGACTGCATGGAAACAACAGCCAGGACCCTGACTTTCCTAAGCAACTTCTGCAAGGAGTTATGCTGAGCATTGGCACAAACTAAAAATCCAGCTGTTGATTTCCTTTGCTGAAGCATTCCAATGCAGGGCTAACCCTCCTTCCTTTCCATGCAGGAAGGGGAGAAGAGCCTGAAAAACACTCCAGCCTTCAGCTAATGCTTCACTTCTCATAGACAAACATGCTCTTTACCTTGCTGCTATCTTAAGTAAATATTTGCCCCAGACTGTTGTCAGCTCTCCAGTCTGATGACAATAATTGATTTCCATTAAATCAGGGGACTGTCTGCAGAGTGGCCCCTCGAGCCCTGGTAGTTCCTAGTGAAGTACAACGTGCATCAGCTCAGTGCCGCTTCCAGCTGGTACAACCTGTGCAGGCCACATGGGTCTGGCAGCAAAGACAGACAGAACCAGTGTAGGGTGTGTCTTACTGGTTAATTAGTGTCTCCAAGCAAATTCAGGCAGAAGTGCCGAATTTCAACCAGTGATAGTGATAGAAAAACGGAAACAGATGCCAGTGGTACAATCCTACTCCAAAGCATTGAAAGGCCACATCTTGACTGCTGACACAAGAGAAATATCACATCACTGATCTCTGAATAATGTGACACTATTATGTGGCCAAGTTACCGCCTGTCCTACAGATGCAGGGTCCCAGCATTCATGTTTCTCATGGAAAAGGAGTGGTAAATGGAAAATGCAGGCCCAGCATAGCAGCCTGTGTAACCAGCATAGTTTTTGCATGGGTCAGGAGAGCACACTTCAAAAGCAAACTCCCTGCTTCTGTGAAAAGGGCACAGTGCAGGATTTGCATGTGCCCTTCTGCTCAGCTTGCCAGGCTGTCATGGATCTTTTGCTGTTTCCATGACTTGCTGGCCCCTCCTCTGGCTCCAAGCATTTGAAGCTGAGCCCTTTGGCCAAACAGTCCTTGCTGAAATGCCAATACACTACCAGAACACTGGCTCGCAGGGTTCATCATGATTTCCAGGCAGTATGTGGCTCTGATTCTCTGCTTTCTGCTACTGATCCCTCTTTCTCTGGATGCAGGTATGTTGTAGGATATAGCTGTAATTAAGTTTACTGGAAATGGACCTCTTTCCTCTTTCCTGTTACTGAGATGATTTCCACTGCAAGTTTTGAGCACTGTTGTGTGTTTGTCCTGTCTCCTGCTGTGCCTGTATGCTATTCTAAAGGTCTAATTTACTCTTGGCAATGGCTCCATGCACTTGTTCTGCCAACTGAGGAAAAGCACCTCTAGACTGCTAAATTAATTTGTAATCTTGGTGCACAGACAGCAGGCAAACCACCAGCTGTCTACATGAAGAAAGGAACTGGGATTTACTGTTATTTCAAGCAGAATTGGGACATTTTTCAAAGCAAAGCATCAATGGCCTGTCATTCAGCTGATGAGTAATTAAAGCAGGGAGGATCCACCCCATTTCAGTAGAAGGCAAAAAGAGGTAGCTCTTCAGTTGCTCATATATGTCCAAAAACCAGCTCCCATATGAATAAAGCAGATCCAGTGCTCTCAGATTCCCCATTAGCCATTGACTAGGTCTTGTTTGTTGTAGTGAGGAAAAGTGGAAAAGTAGGTAGCAAAGTCAGAAGTGATCCAATACAAATAAGTGGATAATGCCAAAATGAGTGGATGGACAACGCAAGCCATGTGCTCAGGCATGCTCCTCTGTCAGTCTGTGCCCATGCACTGATGCATGTGCCATGTATTTGCAGTATAATGTTAATTAAAAGCCTTTATGGACAGCCATATCAAATGCATACAGCCTGACTGAAATCAAGGCAGAAAGACCTACCTGACATTCCTATAATGAACAAAAGCTTGTGAAGCACCACTTTATTCTTCTAAGTAACCTTGAAATATAGGGGGAAATTACCACTATTCTGTATGTAGTTCAGCAAATATCCTGAATTAGAGACAAATGCTTATGGAGACACCTCACATCACTTCAGACTGGAATAAACCCTTTCAGCATATATGATTGGGTGTATATTAGTGATGACACACATGAGTCTGTCTTTCAGCATCCTTTAGGGCCCTTTCAGCAGGCGGAAGGTAACTCCCACTCTTTTGGAGAGAATGTCCTGGGGAAAGGCAGCAGATATGCATCAGCCTCAATCCCCAAATCTACCCACAAGCAGAAATGAAATAGTTAAAGTGCTGAAATGTAAGCTGTCGTGAAGCTCCCGAAGCTCCCCTACTGACATAAAGGAGAAAAACACGAAGGAAAAATGAATCATTTCAAGACTTTTTCTGTGTAGTTCATGAGGCAAAATTACACACAAGCACTCAGACTTCTTGTTCCTTATCCTGAATTATACTGACAGCACAGTTGTGTGATGTGCTTACATCCTGAGGCTGAGGAGCAGGTCAGCATGGTGACAATGACATTAGTGTTTCCAGTGCACACTTCTGCTGGCTGCAAGTTGACGCAGTTCTAGGAAATGAGCTCTGCTGATGCCTGCTATCAAACCTATGTAGCCAATATCTTTCCAAAGCATGGTAGAGTCACACAAGAAGATCCCTTCATGGCTGTAGTCTGTGGTGATGGCAGCAGCTAGGAGCCATACACAGGCTCCACTAGGAAATGCAGTCAGCATTGCCCAGCCTTCCTGAGTACCTTAACATACCTTTTCCACAAAAGAAAATTAAAGATAATATATTAAAGCAGTGGTTCATAAATTGTAGTCTACTAGTGGTGGGATAAATCCCTTCTTGAGGTCCAGCAAGGGGAAGGGTGTGAAATAACATGTGACTGTGTGTGAAGGCATGACTGTGGTCCACCTGTCACTGTGACCGACTGTCTCAAGTACAGAAAAATCAGCTTTTACCGTGTACACCAGTGTTAGATAAAGTAACATAGGCTGTCCAGCTGCTACAGCTGTAAGAAACTGCTGCACATGTTAAGATGCCTATGACAGGCACAGTACCTTAGGAGTCACTGACATGCATACAACACCCCCCACTGTTGCAACACACCATCTTCTCCTAAGCTCCAGGATCTCTAAAATTCCTGTGTTGTCACTTTACCTGTGAGGCAGGACAGAGGAAGGAGCCTCTTTCACATCTGCTCATTTCTTTTCTAAAGTGTCTCAGAAAAAGCTTGGGAAGCAGAAATGCTTTCAGGGGAAATCATCCCCCCATCCTCTCTGTCTGGCAAGCGCAGCTGTATGACAAACAGAAGGTGCTGCTCTTTTTCAGTCTTTCTAAAGCAGGAAGAGGCAAGCAACGTTTTGCAAAGACAAAGACGAGCCAACAGCTTCTTTGAAGAGATAAAACTGGGGTCACTAGAGCGAGAATGCATAGAAGAAAAGTGTTCCTATGAGGAAGCAAGAGAGATTTACGGTGATATTGAGAGGACAGTAAGTAACACAGGGCTGGGTGAGCACTCATGGTCATAAGGACTCTCCCTGCTCAAGGGTGTGCTTTGACACTTTAAAGCACCAGAGTTAAAAAACCGCTTTGTGTCCTGCTGTTTGCATTTTTCTATTTACGGGGTAGACTGCAGCAATGAGTTGCAAGAGGGCACACTGCATGGGCAATCCCAAGCAGTAACCATCTAGATGATGGTAGGAAAATGGATGGTCTCTAAGACATCTCCCCAAACCCCCAGTAATGCCTGCCCTGACAATACTTTAATGTATTGTGCAACATTTTTTTTCCATCAATCCCACCTCAGCTATACACATCTTATTTATGTATGACCCATTGATGTGTGATAAACAAGGCCCTTCTCTATTAGTATATGAAAATAATGTACAATCCAGAAAATAGAATATTTTATGGATATAAACTGTCACAAACTATAAAGACAGAACTGGCATCACTGTGACTGTCTGTAACCCATCCCGTGCAACAAGGGCTGTAAGACTTGAGTTGATTCTTCTTTAATTAAATCTCACATCTTTTTCTTCCAGGAAGAGTTTTGGCACACCTATTCCGGTACGATCATTCAGGATGTTCTAATAGCTGTGGAACACTTCCACTGCTGCAGCTCTTTGTGTGAGCTGGACTGAGACTGAATGTTTTACAGACCCTAACCAGTGTGCCTCCAACCCTTGTCAGAATGGTGGGATTTGTGATGACCAGTTTCAGGATTATGTTTGCCGCTGTCCCATCGAATACGAGGGCAAAAGCTGTGAAAAAGGTCAGCTGTGGCATAACTTAACAAAATAAAAATGCCATTATTAATTCAAATGCAAGGCATTGAGATGAACAGTAGCAGTCATTATAATTCAGGATTTGATGATCCTCATTGGTCCCTTCCAACTTGGAATATTCTGTGGTTCTGCGATTCTGCATCATTCTAGCTGTGACAGCTACTGTTCATACCACTTTTGGTACTGTGTGATGGATCTAACCAGACAGCAGTCAGGCACTGCAAGGCAGCAAGGTATTTATTGCTCTATAATGGCTTTGTGATAAAAAAGAAAAACTGCATTTGCACACCATCTGAGAGA
The DNA here is from genome assembly GCA_013400495.1 of Nicator chloris. Lineage (NCBI taxonomy): Eukaryota > Metazoa > Chordata > Aves > Passeriformes > Pycnonotidae > Nicator > Nicator chloris. Next base: position 26,233 of record WAAE01013781.1, read on the forward strand.
AAAGGAGGAATTATTTCCTACTCAAGTGCTGAAGTTACTTTGACTTAGAAGCTCCAGGCAGTATGTAAGTGTGAACTACACTGCATGTGCACAGTACAAAGCCCAAAGGGAAGGATCCAGTGGTTTATGAAGTTAATACAGACCTTTCCACTGATTTCAGAGGACACTGAATATTGAGTGTTACATCCTCAGAACATGCAGAGTCTGGACAAGGGCTAGGCACTCATCAAATCTAGGCAGGCAGTCTCAACAGCCATGCCAGAGTATCCTCCTGCTAAATGGCAAAATGTGAAAGAATTACAAATTTTCAGTCATGTTTTATGATGGTTACCACACAATTACAATATCTCCATTCTTGAGACAGCTCAGGTACTGTATAAATGCTGATTGATTTAATTTTAGATATATATGTCTTAAGCAAAGCCTATTCTTCCCTAATCCCTGGAGATCCAGGCCTACTTAGCTTTTGATGGAAGATACTTTTGATGAAGTTTCTCTGCATAAATCACAGAAATCTTTTTTCCTGCCTTGCTTTCCTGACAATATTCCAATTGCAAGTTATCAATGTTAAGCACAAAAATCCAAGTCTTGAATCCTAAATGCTCTTTCTCTGACTTCAGCTGTGGCTGACAAACTGAAGTGCATTTTTGACAATGGTGGCTGTGAACAGTACTGTACTGACAAGCAGTCCAAAAAACGACTGTGCTTCTGTGATGATGATTACACCTTAGCAAGTGACGGCGTGTCCTGCATCCCTCAGGGTAAGACACTACCAACCTGATGCTAAATCTAAGCCAGCTCTGGAAGAAAAGTTTTCAACGTGTACATGTCAGGATATGAAATGCATAACCAGCTCAGATACCAGCTCCTCACCTCTTCTCCATGGGCAGAGTCCCAAATTGTACATTTGGGTTCTGGTGCCAGTTAGCCACCCCAGAAAAGCAGTTGTCAGCATGACCACCAGGCAGAGATCCTTTTGGACTTCTTCCTGGCCCCAGAGATCCATTCCTCTGGAATGTGGGAAATTCAAGTTTGACCATCCCACCTGCTCAGAGCTAGGACAGAACTGAGTCCTTCTCTTCTTTTGGGAGCACACTCACCACCAGTCCAGTAGAAAGGAACTAAAGGTGATCTAAATAAAGCAGGGCAGCAGGTGGTCAGGGATTTGGGATGAGGCTGAGGGGTATCTGGTGAGTGGAGGGGCTCTGGGCCTCACAAGTCCTTTTTTTTGTATTAGCTTACACCCACAGTAGGAAAATACATTGGGGGCAGATTTGTTTTATTATTGTCTTTCCAATCTGAAATTGTGACTAGATTTTATTACTATATTTATTTCAGCACAGGAGTCAAGAGAGGAAGAGGCCTATTAAAACCTAAGAAAAAGTTTATCTCCTTCCTTCCTTCCTTCCTTCCTTCCTTCCTTCCTTCCTTCCTTCCTTCCTTCCTTCCTTCCTTCCTTCCTTCCTTCCTTCCTTCCTTCCCTTTCCCTCTTCTTTTCCTAATTGCTAGGAATAATACACTTTTGGTATTCCTATAGACACTATGGTTAGATATTTTTTCATGTAGCAAGGGAAATTCCAGCTGGGACTAGGGTAGTGCAAGTTAATCTTTTTGCCAATGCATAAGCTGGCACCTGACTCTTTTGCAGATGCCTACTTGAATTCCTTTATTAGAGGGAAAAGGAGACCCCTGGGGATATGAGCATAACAACATAATGGACAGAGCCACAGGGAGCGTGAAAGTAATTCTGAGGGGTGGTGCCCCCCTACACACACCTCAATGGAGCACTCATGCAGAGAGCTGGTAATGACAACCTAGCTCTCAGCAGCAGCAATTTCATTAGAAAAAAAATGTCTATTAATGTGTTTATCCCTTATTAACAGATTCTGCAATACCACGTGATGGGAAAGCTGCTTTTGTTAAACGCTGAGAATAAAGAATTCAAAATTCCTCACAGGCTTTTCAGTGCATCTTTCCCTGCAAGGAAGATGCATTTGTTGCTGCTTGCTTCTTGGGGACCAAAATAGCTGTAGAACTGACCATGTGTTGCAAGTAGAAAAAACTGTGTAACTGCCAGGCTGACAGTCCCCTCACTGTCCCTCTGTCATCTCCCACAATGGAACGTCCCAAATTTGTGTTGCCCTACACACAGCATTAGAGACTATGGGTGTTATGTCTTATGTCTGTTTAATTTTTCACCAGCTGCCACCAAAAACCTAGTCCTGTTTCTCCATACCTTATGTGCACCTGTACAGCCTTGATGCTGTCTTCATGTCAGCTGAAGTACTAACAGCTCCATGGAGGTGTTGCATGCAGCTCAGCAGAGACTATAGGACCCTGGCTCCCAAAGAGGTAGAAAAAGAGCACTCCTCCTCACAGTGTTACCACAGAGCGAAGTGATTGTCAGACAGAAGGGATGGTGTGTTCAGTTACAGCACAGACAGGTGGCACACAGACACCCCCAAAGGTAGACCTTCTCCTTTACAGGAAAACTCAGTTGGGTGGAGCATGTACTGAAAACACCAAGACTCCCTCTGCACTACAGCTTAACTGAAAGTCCAGTCACGATTTGGTTCTCTTTATTGCCAATCTTCACATGCTGGCTCAGGCAGAACAGAGATGTGCAGTCTGGAAGAATCCAGTATGCTCTGGACAAAAGCAAATAAGGTAGTCTGGGAGAGGCACACCAGAAGGCAGTGTCTGCTCTTGGGACATCTTTGGCTCTGCCCAAACAAAGGATGGCAAGATGTACACCCCACGATTAAACCTCTGTCTCACCCTGCCACGGATGCTGTGCACTTGGTACAACTGACTTAATGTCAGCAGGGACAAGGAAAATGTGTAGACTACAGAGCTTGTCAGGGTCACTTCTGCACTCCAGCCTGCAGCCCACCTCATTTTGTTGATGTGTCTTAAGCAGGTTTATTGTTTGCAAAGACCTGTGGTAGGTGACTCCATGTCAATGATGTTGTAAGCGCCTGAACTCTAATTGTAAAAGCATTTCTGGCTATTCCCAAACAGAAAAAAGACTACTTACCTGCTTTACACTATTTTTGAGAATCCATGCTCCTAAACTAGAAGTCGGTTTTTCAGCTGACATAGCTTCACTGAAGACATTACACATTTTGCTGTGAATTCAGTACAATAAAATCCCACTTGCTGCCTTTTGTTGTTTTGGGTTTTGGTTTCTTGTTTTCTTTTTTTCCAGTGAAATACCCATGTGGAAAAATACCAGTGCTGGCAAAAAAAAATTCAACTGTACATGGGAGAATAGTAGGTGGTTTAACCTGCCCTCCCGGTGAATGTCCATGGCAAGTGAGTTTTCAAAAATCTTTCATTCCTTTTACTTTTTAAAAAAATTTTCCTTATGAAATCACTACACGAAATTCATTGCTTTAAATCTATGATGTTAAAAATTCAAAAAAGTGCAATGTCTTGATAACCAAATTCCTTCTTCATCCATAGCCAGCAGATCCACCCGTTTCACTTAGTCAGCTTTGTTCTGGAGTACCTGGTTTCATAGGAGTAGAGTGGTAGCACAGCTGTCTCTATCTTCTGACTCCTTAGTCCTTAACTTTACTGCCAGCAAGAATTTTAGTTGCTACTTCCACGGATACACTCTGGGCCATAATATGCAGGGTCCATACGACAAGATGAAGAAAATGTCCAAGGGAAGACTTCCCCTGCTAAGTTCTCCATGCAGTCAGTGTGGTGTGTGCTGTCAAACACAGTTGCATAAAGGGACAGAAAGAAGCAATATGAAACCCATCTCTACTGAGATTCGTGGCAAGCACATTTGATGTAAGACACAAATTTGCTTTATGTTGGCAGGCCCTTATAACAGTGGATCAGACAGAGAAGTGTGGTGGCACCCTGCTTTCCCCAGAGTGGGTGGTCACTGCAGCTCACTGTTTGGAGCACATTCACCCTACACAGCTTCGGGTGAGACTGGGTATGTATCTTCTCCTCATCTTATCAAGGTGGTGGCAGCTTCTCATCCTGATAAAATCAGAGTAGAAGGCTCTGGCAGTACAAGGTAATTGTCCTTAGAGGTGTCAGGAAACACCCTATATCCTCAAACTTCCAAGGAATCAAGGAGCTACCTGACATGACCTGTGATTAATAACTTTTCCAGGTGAACACAAAATAAATGTTGATGAGAAAACTGAGCAAGAAAGCGGAGTCGCCAGGATGATCATTCACGAAGAATACACGAATGGACAAGTCAACAATGATATTGCCCTCTTGAACCTGGAAACACCGGTGAATCTCACTGACTATGTGGTGCCAATATGCTTGCCTGAGAAAAGGTTTGCTGTTTATGAACTGTCCACCATCAAGTTCTCCACAGTAAGCGGATGGGGACGCCTAATAGAAGGAGGTGCCACCTCTTCTGTTCTGATGAGAGTTGATTTGCCACGTGTAAAGACACAAGAATGTGAAAAGGAGACCGATTTAAATATTACAGAGAATATGTTCTGTGCAGGAGACCTGTCTGGGGTTAAGGACTCCTGCAAGGGAGACAGTGGTGGTCCTCATGCTACACGGTACAAGAACACTTGGTTTCTGACTGGGATTGTCAGCTGGGGAAAGGGCTGTGCTGTTGAAGGCAGCTATGGGGTTTATACAAGGGTATCCAAATACATCGACTGGCTGAGGAAGCACATGGACAAATGATGTTGAGTCACAGCATTTCCAGGTTGTGTTATTGCCCCCCAGTCCCTCTGTATACCATATTCCCATTAAAGGATTCCTTCATTATCTTACATATTTGATACATGCCATACCCATAAAACTATTAAAGATTTGAAGTGAGCCTAAGGCCTAGCTGAATACATAAAATAACTTCCCTCTTGTGTTGTTTGTAAACTTGTGTATCTTGTCAAGCAGACAGAGAATGAGCATAACAAATCAGACACAATGTCCCTCCCATTATGCATCCATTTCTACTAAAGGTCAGAGCTAGATGCTGAGAGAAAGACTGTCAGCAATACGTCATGCAGACCTTCTTCCAGCTACTCTCTCAACTTCTGGTAATCAGTGAAGAACAGACTTCCTGAGCCAGAAGTTGCATTAGATGGAACAGTCATGAATGAATGTGTTGCCCATAATTGTGTGCAATCTCCTTTGAACACATTTATGCTTCTGGCTTGCATAACTTCCTATGCTATGGATCCTGTACTATAATGATGAAATAGCAGAAACAAAAATAGAAAAGGTGTTTCTTTTAGCTTATGTTAGAGCAGCTTTCTCCCGCAGTTGCAGTGGCAACAAGGAGATTTGAAGGGGAGGAACTGCAGACACTCTCCAGGAGAAGAAATCTGGGAAAAGGTTTTTCCATATTTACAGATCTGCTATGAAAACTTGATTTAAATCTTCTTGCACCAAGCATTATTGCTGTAAGGACAGTAAGTGAAATATTTAACCCTGTATTTATGAGTGGTAAGGAATATCACTGATTTAATCTTATCTTTGCCTTGCCATTATGCTTGTTGATACAAAGAGCGCAAATCAAAGATAATGTTTATCAGTTATCCAGTGTAATCTCAATTGTACTCTCCATCCTGAGATCTAAAATCAGAACAGGATAATTGTCTACCCCCCTGCAAAACGCTGACCAAAGACTATTCACTAAAGTCTTAAGGCATAAATTATAGAATCTGAAGCTCTCTGAAAACATATACAGTTCAAAAATGTACTTTCTAACGTTAGCATGAAAACACTGAAAAGGTGAGGAAGATAAAACTGAACTAGGAGATTAGAAAACAGTTTAACTATCTCATGCAGAATTTACTCTCTAGATTGTTCAAACAATGCAGAATATCAACGCAATCACAAAAGCTTATCAGCAACTAGGACACAATTGATCATACTCTTTTATTAGGGGAAAACATTGTCATCCTATGGTACATCTACCATGCAATACTGAACATCCTGTAACCTGTTTTACCAACAGAGAAGGAAGTTTCACCGTTCATTTAGGTAGTGAACTGAATTAGGAAAGGCAGCAAATTTCAGAGACCTGAAAAACAAGAGGTGTTACAGTATAGATACATACATACACTGGAGGTTCTCCTTACTCCTAAAGAGAGTCCAGCCTCAAGGAGAAAGGTGACTGTAAGTAGTGACCAGCAAATAAAGCCTCATTTTCATTTAGATGAGGTGCTCAGCACTGTAAGATCACCCCTGACGACCCCTCAAGGTGGAATAGTTTGTGTTTTCCATGATCCACAAGATGATTTCTCCTCTGTAACTTTCCAGTGAAAATACTGACCTTAATGAACACATCACCTTGCAGAAACAAGGGCAAAACGTTGAAGAAACCAGTACTAGTAACTGCCACACAAAACTACTTTTTCAAAACAAATGTGGGGTTTAGATTATATTTTTAATATAACAGCCTGCTTAGGAAAGCCAAGAAGATGAAGGAGACCTGATGGCCGGCTCTGGAAGCACCCAAGACGTGGCATCCGCAGCACTCTGTGAGCTCCCCACAAGAAAGGGGAGATTGAGGCCCGGCCGAGGTCACTGGTCCAGAGCGCGGAGCCAACAAGTTGCAGTGTTGGCTGTGGATGGGACACACGGCTGGGAGCAGCCAAGGACGGCGGCTGCTGTGGGCTGGGAGCCTGGCTTTGCCCAGCTCCGGGCCGGGGCCACGCCAGCTTATTCAGGGACCACTCACGTCCCTTCCTTCAAAATAAAAGGTGCAATTAAAACCAAACCAAAACAAACCCCCCGCTCTCTTGGGCTTAAAAGCCCCATAAATAACAAAAAGGAGCGGCCTCATCCCCCCGGGACTGAGAAATCCCGCCGCGGCTGTCACCCTGTCCCGGCGCTTCCGCTATTTCTGGGCAGGCTGAAGCAACGCGGCTTCAGTCTCACCCCGCCCGAGGCGCTGAAGACTTCGGCCCCCGCCTGTCCCGGCCGTCCCGTCCGCCCGCCCGTGCCGTGCCGGGAGCGGCCCCGGGAGCGGCCCCGGCGGGCGCTGCCATGGCCGGGCCCCTGCTGCTGCTGCTGCTCCTGCTCTGCGCCGCGCTGCCCGCCCAGCTCCGCGCTCAGGGAGGCGGTAAGGCGGCACCCTTTCCACGCTTTCAGGAGGGGGGCATCTCCCTTTCCAACAGGCTTCGGGGGAAGGCGGGGGGCTGCCGGGTGAACGCCGGAGGCGGTGGCGGGTCCATGCTGCGGGCCGGGGGCGCGCACCGGGAGAGTGCCAGGAGCCGCGGCGGCGGGGAGGGGGAGCGGCCGTCCCACGGCTCATCTTGCCCGGCAGGTTCGGGGTCCACACGGCGGAGGGCTTGTCGGCACCTGTGCCCCGCACACCGCCGTAAAGCGGGGAGCTGAGCTTCGGGGGCAGGGGGCTGCTAGGGGCATCTCGGGGGTGGGTGGTGTAGGAAAGTGGGATTGCCCGCCGTTCACATCGGGAGGACGGCTGCCCTCGCAGCCTGAGGTGCTCTCGTGTGTGAGGGGAAACCTGGCCAAGCCTTGGTTGGATGCGCTTGGCCGTGGAGGAGCTGGGGCACAGCGGGGGAGCAGGTCCCGCTGCCCTCTTGTGCCGCCAGAGTCAGAGTCTAAGTCCAAGGCACCATCAGCAAAGAACTTTTCAAAAGCTGGTAACCCTTCCTTCAGTGAGTCTGACTGCTCGGGGTTTAAAACAAGGTCTTTGGCATGTTTCTGGAATATCCTGCCTCGGTTGACCAATGCCTGTTGCTCCTCGATATCTCTAAAGAAGGAAGTATGATAGAGAGCTTGGGAAAAAGAATGAGCAGCCTCAGAAAGAGGCTAGTTCGAGTTTACAAAAACATCCACTTACGCTGGTGGCGTGAAAGCAAAGAATATAGTGGTGATAACCCCACCGTCTGTGTCCTGTCACTTTCCTGTCACTGAAGAAAGGGATTTAAGGGCAAATAAGATTGTGGGTGAATGAACTAACAGTCGCCGAGCTGCAAGTTAAAAGTACTTTCTGTAAGCCTTCCTTGAGAGGAGCCTTTTCAGAGTAAGTGGGACTTCAAATTATGCGTGGGATTGCTTAATATAAATAATACAAACAGAACTTGTCTCCCGGTGGATGATCCACCAATTTCAGTGAAAGCAGAATAAGTTTCCTCTGTGCTCACTTGGAGGATATTAGGGTATATAATTACTGTTAGCAAGTTTATTTATCATTGAATTAAGCTGCATGAAGAATAATCCAAAAGGAATGTGCAGGCCTCCCAGTGAGCATAAGCCATTGTCCTTGAAGTCACATCTGTAGCACACTCTTCCACACTCCAGCCTGTGACTGGAAAGTGTTTCCTCAGTGTAAATTCCAGGTGATAGAACTTGATTAAATGCCAACTTTCAAACTCTTCACACTTTCCTAGAACATATACTCTTTCCAGGGTAATTGGCAGTTTATTTACTTCAGTGTTGTTTTTGTTTTTCCTGCCTGGTGACTTGTGCACAAGTCACCGGAGAGTAATGCTGTTGTTCACAGAGGCAAGTACCTGCAATGAGTTTAATGGTTTAATGTCTCTGATCCTCCAGTTTAAACCAACAGCTACCTGAATCTTGAACTTGAAGGCAGCAAGTTTCAGGCTTCTGTGACACCAAGCTTTTCAGAAATAAAACAACTCAGCAAACTGACTTCAGGCTGTACTTTCCTGCTAAAGCTGATGTTCATTTACTCCTGCTCTTCTGTAAAATCTTCTAAGGCAGCTGCCTTAGCTCTACATGCACATAAATCAGGAAGATAGGAACATTTCTACAGGCAATTGGGAGGTGCTGGAAAGAGGGCAGGAGGATCCCAGGGCAGTGCAGTGGGATTTGGAGTGGTAAAGAGCAATAGAACTCATACATGGGCTTTTTCCAGCTGCTAGAAGATACATTGCTGCATCTTGAGTGGCATTTAGTTTCTGCAACACAAGCACCTGGAGCAGGCAGTGGTGTTGCCTAGTGGTCAGCTTTGAAAACAAATCAAGGAATGTCATCTCCCCAGCATTGAGGGAAAGTCATTCCATTCAAGACTGAGTCTTGAACAGGAGTAGCAGAAATATAAGCCCTTATTGGCAACTTTTTCAAGATTAAAAAGAGTAGGAGAGAGTTTTGGAGTCCTACATTTTGTTCTGAGGCTACTGATTCTCAGAGAGACAGCTCTGAGAGATCCTGGGATGTATCAGCCTGTGTGAGGACTAACCTCACAGGTAATGTTGTGTACAGGTAGTGTGGTCTGTTTTGGCTTTGTTTCTACTTCACTCATTTGTCATGCCTCTTTTTCACCACCAAATGTTACCCACCTGTGTAATTTTTCTCTGCTATCTAGTATTCATCAAGAAAGAAAATGCCGACAAGTTCTTGGAAAGAACAAAACGTGCTAACTCTTTCTTAGAGGAATTGAAGCCAGGGAATATTGAGAGAGAATGCCATGAGGAGCGCTGCTCAAAAGAAGAAGCAAGAGAAGCTTTTGAAGACCAGGAGAAAACTGTAAGGATGAACTAATATGAAACGTGGGTCTATATATTTCATGTTTAAAAATACTATTCAAGTCCTTTGAGCTGGGCACGAAAACTCACAAGTTGTTCCCAATCACTGAACACAAAGAACAAATAGTGATAGACTGTGGGTGGAATTGCTAAGGCAATAATAATCCCATAATAGTCTTAATTTAGCTTTTGCGTGGCCAGCCCATGTTAAATCCTCTGTTCTTTTACCTGTTCTGATCTGTTTAATTGCCATTGAAAGTCATTTGACCTTCAATGGCTTTGTTGCTATCAGTGTTGAAAATACGTTCACCCTATCTGAGTTGCATACCTAAGTGCCATGACTGTGGTCAGGGCAGTCCTCGGGAAGTCTGAGAAGGCAAATGCTGACGTGGAACCTCATGAGGGAATTTTACTGAACTTGTCTCTAGCAGCTTTTCTTGTAATTTTGTAGCTCTCTTTATCTGAATTGAGGGAATGTGTACTGTGAACAGTTCTTAAATGCCTCAATGTTGATTGGAATGAGGTTTGTGTGACTCTTGTGTCACCCACCCTACCCCAATGGCCTGCTTAACTTTACACAGAAATGCGATTTGTTCCCAAGCTGAAGGGAAAGTTAAAGAGATGGGGCAGCTGTGTGGACTGGAGTAAGTAGAAAAGGTGGTATTGCAAACATAGCCTGTAGCTGTGTGGCTGTTTAGAACTACCCTGAAACTGGAGCCAAGACCAGATTCACTTCTCTTTAGCATTACTTAATGGCCAGAATGTTCTTGGAGTGGCCTTGAGGTGTCCTGGGTGGGGAGTCATGGGTACATTGACAGTGTACTTCAGATCATAAATGTTGACTTACCTATAGGAGAACCGGCACAGCCTGTTCTGCCTGGTGAGCAGATGTCACTGGGAAGGACTGTCTTGGACAGACAGCATCCTGGAGTCCTCAGTGCAGACAGAAACGAGAACATAAATCAGACAAAATAGTTTTAAAAGTCAGGATTTGTGAGGTCCTGATTGATGGGAGTATGGAGTGGGGGTCGAGACTGAGAATTTGGCATTATGGGAATATAAGTAAATTCAGACAAAACAGGTGGAAAGATAGTTAAGAAATCAAGTGGCTTATGCTGAATGGGTCACACTGGAAAAACTCTAAGGAGTTTCAGATACTTCTGAAAAATTCATGAGGCTTGTTTGTGTAGAGCTGGGTAGTGTATGGATCATATGGTTTTAAGTTATTAAATGGTAATGGTGGGCTGCAAGGCAGTATATATATCTATAATGTAAATACTTCTTTTAACAATTGTTAGCTGCATGTATCCTGTGTATGAAAATCTAATATTTTTCTGAGGAATTTGCTAATTCTTATCTATTTCCTTTTTTTTCTCCATTTCCCACACTTACCTGTAGGAGGAATTCTGGAACATCTATGTAGGTAAGAAACACCCTGTGTTTGTTTAGAGGATTAAGCTTCCTTATTGGGAGGTTTGAAAGGATGCACCTCTTAAGTAACCCCTTCCTGCTCCCTTGCTTCCTCTCTTTTCACTCTGGGACACCCTCACCTTGTATTTCCTCTGAAAAAGTAACCTGATTTACTGCCTGTTGTTGCTTGAACCCGATTGCTTCATTTGAAGGCAAGGTTCATCTGTCTCCAGTTACTGGGCTGACCTTTGTCCTCTCAACAGAACAGTGGTCCTTTGCACGCAAAGGACAGTGAGGAGCAGAAACTGTGTGTGGGACTGCCAGATAATTTTCCTTCAGAGGGGCAGCCTCAGATGGGAGAATTCAAGATGCAAAGAGTCACAGATGAGGGTGTCTCTTAAATGCCGTAACCAACATGAAGTTAAATTACATTGCGTAGTCATTTGCTAGTTTCCTGTCACCTTCCATGCCAAAGTGTTGTTGGTTCCTGTCTTCAAAGCATTTTTGGGTTGTGCTTTCTACAGAACTCTTTGGCATTCAAGGACAATATGCCAGTAGATCAGCAGCTACTATGTAACAGTTTTCTGTTTTTTTATCCAAATATGTGAGTTTTATTTATTAGAGTTCTAGTGTTTGTAAGCACTGTGCAGGGACAGATTTTTAATGTATTAGTATTTGATAACGTTCTCCAGAAAGTGTATGTCCAGTTCACACACTAGGAGGAGTACCTCAAAAATGCTGACCAAAGACAGCTCAGCCTTTTCTTTTGGAATCTGCAGAAAAACGAAGACCCTTGCCATGAAGAAGACACAGACTTTCACAATCCTCTAAGCGGGGGCTGAACTCTGCAACCTACAGACTAAAATTTCAAGCAAAGTCTGTGTCAGTGTTACAGTAAACAGGACTGGAATATTTCAGACCATTTTCTTATGAGAATACAAGCAGCAGAATATCAGTGCCAATGCTCTTAGCAGAAATGTTAGTTTTCATACACTTTAAACCACAGTCCACGATTGGGTGTTCAGAAGTATTGAAAACCACAGCTACGTTCAGCCAAGTTACTAGAACAATTTGTTCTTCCTTCTTTTTTTAGTAGGGTATTCTGCAATTTGTGCACTATTGATATAGAACTCATTAGCACAGCTGCAACTACAATGTAGGGAAAATTAAATAAGTATGTTTTCTAACAATAGAATGCTGCTTAGCTAAGACCACCACAGAATAGAGTACTATGGCACTGCAGAGGAGGGAGAAACCAGAAGTTATGATGTAGGCTTTCAGTCTGTCTTTTTTTGTTGTTGTTAATGTTGGTCTTTCGTTCCCTCTGTTAAGCATGGACATCAGTTTCCAGAGCCTCCATGGCTGGAGCATTTGGACAGCTATTGTTTCCGGCTACATGCAAATAGAAGAGGGATCTTGATGTGTAGGTGCAGTACACAAAGCCCAGCAACTGTTCCCTGTGGCAGGCAAAGCTGCAGCAGATGAGGTCACAGTACAGAAACATCACACAGGGAGCATGCTGCTTCCTTAGGATGAGTAGCTTCTTGCATGTTGTTTCTGCTGTGGGCATTGCTGTTTCAGCTGCTCCAAAGAGGGGCAGAATAAGCAGTAAAACAGGGGGATAAGAGCATGTTATCTAAAGCAGCAAATTAGCAAGAATAATTTTACTGGATATCCTGCATTTTGTATGAAACAGAGCAAAAACTATAGGGAAATGCAAGGGCCCAGAAGTTCAGTATTTTTAGGCAGTAAATGCAATGTAGAAATATTCTGTAAGCTCTTACAGGCATCCCTGTATGTATATGTATATGTATGACCACAATCACAGTATCAAAGAGTATTCTGAGTTGGAAGAACCTACAAAGATCATTGTGTCATTGATCATTCTTAACTGACTGGCCCATACAGGGATCAAATCTGCAACCCTGTCCATATTAGCACCATGCTCTAACCAACTGAGCTAATCTCTTTACCTTTCCACAAAAAAAGGCTTGTGTACACATCATACTACAGTGGCC
>WAAE01013784.1:7754-21083 GCA_013400495.1 Nicator chloris
CGCTCGCGGCCGGGCCGCCCCTTCCGCTCCGGCCGTCGGGGCTCCCCGCTCCGCCAAGGGAGCAGCAAAACCCCCCACCGTAAAACTAAAGTTCTCGGCAGCGTCTGGAACTTGTTCCCTCGCACAAGAGGGGTTTGTCACAGCACTAACCTCGGCTGAAGCCTCGGCCAATGGTCGCCCCGGGGCTCCGCACCCCGACGGGCTGCGCGCCGCCGGCTCCCGGCGCGCCGAGCCCGCAGCGCCCGGCAGCTACAGCAGCTGCCCCGCCGGGCCGAGCGCGCCGCGGCTGCTCCCGACTTCCTTGTCCCGGTGCGCCAGCGCTGGGTGGTTTTCAGCAGAAAACTCCTGACGGATTCCTTTGCATAGTCTTTCCACTAGGATAAAGAACTTCTTCTGTAAATCCATAATCACCAAAAAATGTCAAGTGGAAACCCGAGGTAACGACTCCGAAGCTTCCTGTGCCCCCTACTGAAGCCCTTGCAGAGCCCCCAGTGCCCGGCCGGGCAGAGCCAACTCGGGTGAGCGCCCTTGAAGCAGAGGAAAGTAGGAAAAAAAAGAGACTCTCTTCCGATTTGCTGGAGGTTTCATCTGGAATGCAGATTTCAGCCTCCAGGGCCATGAACAAAAACCAACGAGACTGGTTTCATATTACCACTGTCCTTGCTGTGCACAGCTCCGGCTGAGAGGTGCACGCAGGTACATATCAGAGACTGCGGCCGCACCCAGGCAGCGCTGGGCGGCGGGACAGCGGGCAGAGCCCAGGAGGGGCAAATTAACTGTTTAGAAATCGGACAGCCTTGTCCATCTATCTGCACGGCACCAGGCTTGGATGGTTCCGAACCACAACAGTCTCTGCTGACATATTCTGTGCTGATTTTCACCGACCGTACTACTATATGTGTGAGTTTTGTTTCGTTGAAACGAACAAGAACACTTGAAATCTACCAAACTGTCTAAATCAACATTAACAGAAACTACCAGGGATACTGTGTACTTTTTTTCTCAATCCAGATGGAGAAAGTACAAAATACTCTTAAGCACTATTGATATTCAGAAAGTCAGTAATATTTGGGGCACGTTCCCATCACAAGTCTCCACTTTTGCTGCTTTTTTTAAAATTTTACCCGAGTTTAAAGGGTCATTCTACAGTCAGCCATTTAGCTGTGATGAGTAATCTTAAGCAAGCAACATGGGGAAAGCTGTCCTTCACAGGGAAATCAGCTGCAGATCACACTGCTGTATGCGTTTACTGAAAAAACATTTAGTAAAAAGCTGAATATTACAGCCAACAAGCAACAACAAAGTATCCCAACACATTTAGCTTTTGGTTTAATGTTTAAAAATGTAGACTGTACAAAAGCCATTTCTCTGTCAACAGCAAAAGCAAAAGCCATTGGTATCTCCTGAAGGAACAAAGTTTCCTGAAAATCAGATTGTAATACTAAGGGCTTAGATGAAGCTTACAGACACCTTTTGAATGACAGGCTTACGTGCATACCTGTAGACAAAGGGCATTGGAATCATTCCCATCGTTATCTGGAGCAGTAACATGGAGCAATGTCTTCTGCCTTGTTGCCTGGCATTTCCTTAGCAAGCTCTGGACTTGCTTCTCCACTATGCTTAATCATCAGATGCCAAGGTCAGAAACAACTGACAGGTCACGGCTCCCCTGCCTTCTAAGCTTAATATAGATTAAAATCACAAAAGGAAGGTCTACATAAAGAAAGAGACACAGAGTCCTTATCTCTCCCTAGGCCACCCTGTTCTTAAAATACAAGGATCTATAAAACAGGTGGAAGGAAGATACCACAGCACTGGTGTTTCCCCCAAGACAAAATTTCTTGAAGGCAAATCTAAAGCAATTCTAAATTCCGTTTTATGGCAAAATAAATGGGGCAAAGTGACAATACTGAGCCAAAGTTTTCTACATTTAAATGCATGTCTGTTTTTATGTTCAATTACATGATTAATTGTTCATTGTTCTGATAAATTATATGGTTATGTCTTGCTTTTTTATTTATGTGCCTATTTATTTGGGGTTTGATTAAGTTAGGAAGGATAAACATTAATCATATTTTCAAAAATAGTTTTGTTAGTCACGAACAAAAATATAACTCTATGAATAACTTCATGATACCTTTTAAACTAAACATACTGAAAAAAAATATTTTTTCATCTGTTTATATTAATAATAGCCCACACTTAGAATAGAACTTCCCTGTAATAAAAAAGGGTCATCAAGCTGTAACAATCCTATGAATAGAAGGTTAGTGATTACAGCCACTATTCAACTATTTGAGATTTTAATGCACTTATGAAAAGTTTAGTTTAAAAGTGGACTTAAAACAGAAATCGCATACTTTATGTCTAAACAACATCCCAAGAAAATATAGGAGACCAGGATCAAATTAGAAGTGAAAAGGATGGTGCTTTTAGTGTAAAGCTAAAGTTATACAATATATTGAAGTGCTAGAAATCCCAGAGTTGAACAGTGAATAATTAAAACACCAGAAGCATTAATGTACTCTATAAAACCAGAGGTAAGCTCACATGCCTGCAGAAAATACTGCTTTATATGTACCTCTTTTTGTAGTAAACTCTAGGAAGTGTGGAGAAACTTTCAAGCTTTTTGAGCTCTAGGATGAACAAGGAAACTCATCTCTACATTTATGCCCAAAGAAATGATCAAAAACTGAAAGTCATTGTAATGAATGAGTCAGCCAGTCTCTGAAATTCACCACAGAGTCCATAAACTCCCAGTCTAAAATTTGGCTTTTGTAGAGACCTGCTTCCTGCATTCTGATGATCAGCCCAGTGGAGAGTCCTTTGAGGGACTAAATAGCTGATAATGAAATACATATTGATTACTTACTTAACAGAGTGTTTTGTGGGTAAAATACATATATCAGTATGTGCCCTTAATATTTTGATATTAAAAATACGTCATCTTTGTGATGTAAAATGAGATGGAGACAGTTTGTTGTGAGAAGTGTTTTAAAGCTGGGTGGATCTATCTCATAAAGAAAGTCTCTCTGAACAGGCTGTAACGCTGCATCTAAAGGAACAACTTCAAAATCTTTAGAAAAAATCAATTATGATTATGTTACAAGCCTCTTCACTTAATAAAACAGACAACTCCCTGGTGCCTCAGAAAAGCCCTTCCAACCTGTCATAGCAACTTTCAAGGCAGTTAATGCATTAATTATACAAAAGGATAACCATTCCTTACAGTTTAAAGCACATTTAACAATCCACACCCTTTCTGACCTACATTTCATCACAAAGTCACACCCACAACTCACTCTAGTTCTGTTCTTGAGATGTCTAAAGCTCACCTGAAGTAGGTTTGAAAACTGGCTTTGAAGAAAACACACATTAAGCCAGAAGAAGGTAATCTAATTTCTACCCCTATCACATGGCAGGGTTCAACACTTCCCGACCCCATATCTATTCAGATTGCCTTTTCAGATCACTGTGATAACAAACTAGACAAATGTGAACAGGACAGAAAGCCATTCTACAAAACAGCAAGGTTGCTAAACTGGAAACAACTATTCTACTGTTTTTTCAAAATAACCTCAAATCTAGAAAAGTTGGCGTAACTTCTTGAAAATGCTCATGGAATCAAATATGCACCAATTGTGTCAGGCTTCAGAGGAGCCACGAGAAGCAGCAAGCTCTGTTTGTAGCTCAGGTGGCGTGAACTGATCTGAAGTTCAGCTGACACAGTCTGCCCTCTGCCCTATCCTCAGCCCAACCTTTACTGTGCAGATTGATAATGGTCTTAACATTGCCCTGCTCTCCTGTTTGTCTCTCCTGCTGATTACCTTTTAAACTTAGTATTTTAACCTGTTAAATGCTCTAAAATAGGAGAGGCAGGGAAGGATAGAAAAAAACCTATGAGGCCTTGATTTTCATCATTATTATCAGCCTTGTTACCTCACTTGGAGCATTATGTGAGCAGCTTTCTTGAGTTTTGAGGGAATTGGGTATCGCCAACATAATTGCTTTAAATTTAAGTAATGTTAGATGTAGCAACAGAAACATAGACATGATAATTCGTATCAGAATTCAGCAATACATGATGTTAACAGCATGTGTGGACACCAGATACATTTGTTGTAGGGGTCTGTATAAATCCATCTGTCTAAAAGCAAAGGTTTTTTTAACATTTTCATCTAAATTCTGATTGACATTGAGATATGGACTACTTTAGAGAATTTGAGAAAGCACAGTAATAGCTATACAGTTATAAAATCAGAAAGCATGTTAAGAAAGCCATTCTACTATTTTGCAGGAGTGCATACTGTATACTGTATCAATGTATGGAATATTAACCTGTAAAACCTATCATATGAAAAAGCAATGGTAGATCTGAGACAGAAATTCTTGAAAGATGTATCGGCTGAGCTGGTTAATATAAGCAGACAAACAAGTAACAAAGACAGGGAACAGAAGATCACTATAAACTGTGTAAGTAAACTAAGCAAGATCTTTGTACATTAAGGCACAAAGGCTGGCACTTAGTGTTACAAAGAATGGAGATGAATTTTTAATCCTTTTCTAGGTTACTCTCTTTTCATCTTCTTTTCATTTCAACAGGCCTTTTGCTCCCCATCTACAATATGACATAGTAGTTTAAAGCTTAAAGCTTTTTAAAATAAAATCCAATAGTTACATTCATTTGCCATAATTTCCTAAGTAATTACTAACTATTAATTGCAATTTTAGCTGCATTTTCACATCTCACTTACGTGTTTTTTTATCTGAGATGAAATGCTGTATTAAAAATAGGGTGGAGGTTCATTTCTATTTTGTTTCCTTACCTTCCGTCTCTCAGTATCATCTCCCTGCCTAAAGTTTAAAATCTAACACAGGATCTTTTTTCATGCTTCTGGTGTATATTGTGCACTTAAAAGCCCTGTCAGAGTAGAAATCATTCACGCTCTCTCTCATCTACAATATCTACCGTCTTGCAAGTAATAGAAACATGGAAACATCTTTTCAATAACATCGTGGACGACCTGGAGAAGTGGGCCAATGGGGATATTATGAGGTTAAACAAGGCCAAGTGCAGGGTGCTGCACCCAGATCAGGCAACCCCTGGATCAGCACAGGTGGGGATGAACACATGGAGAGCAGCCCTGCCCAGAAGGACTTGGGGGTGCTGCTGGGTGAGAGGCTGGACATGAGCCAGCCATGGGCACTCCCAGCCCAGAGAGCCAATTGTGTCCTGGGCTGCACCCAAAGCAGTGTGGGCAGCAGAGGAGGGAGGGGATTCTGCCCCTCTGCTCTGCTCTGCTGAGAGCCCACCTGCAGGGCTGCATCCAGCTCTGGGTGCCAGCACAGGAAGGACAAGGATCTGCTGGAGGGAGTCTAGAGGAGGGCTTCAGAGGTGATCAGAGGGCTGGAGCACCTCTCCTGTGAAGACAGGCTGAGAGAGTTGGGGTTGTTCAGCCTGGAGAAGAGAATGGTCTGAGAAGACCTTACAGCATCTTTCAGTACCTGAAGAGAGCTACAAGAAAGCTGGAGAGAGACTTTTACAAAGGCCTATATTGCTAGGACAAGGGGTAATGGCTTCAAACTGGAAGAGAGTAGGTTTACATTAGATATGAGGAAGAAATTCTTTGTTTGTGATGGTGGTAAGGCACTGGAGCAGGCTGCTCAGAGAAGATCTGGACGTCCCATCCCTGGAAGTGTTCAAGGTCAAGTTGGATGGGGTCCTGTGCAACCTGCTCTAGTGACAGCTGTCCCTGCCCATGGCAGGGGGGTTGTAATAAGATGATTTATAATGTCTGTTCTAACCCAAACCATTCTATGATTCTAAAATTCCATAAGCAAACACTAACATATCTATATATGCACATACACAATTATACATTAATGTTAGGGTGCTCCTAATCCAGAGCAAGCAGAGATTTTGAATAAATAGCTTTTTCATATTGTTATTGTTAATATAAGTGCATTTTAAAACAATAGTGCTGATCAGTCAGGTTAAAGGTCTTCCTCTAAAAGTAGAAAAGGGCCATAGATAAATGACTGGGTGTAGTGCAACTGTGAATAAATAAATTGGTCCATTTTAGATGCTATTTCCTGGGAACATGATCTTAGCTTCAGAGTTGCTCTCCAGACACTGGCTCCTTTTTTTACCACAATTGTCTTGCTGTCCAGTCTGATGACTGCACAGGGAAGACAATATCTGGGTGCAACAACCCACACTGAAGAGGAAGGGAACACCCAAGGGTTGTTGCCACCAGAGCAACTCGTGCAGCCTGGTTTTGGCCACTCTTTCTTACAGGCTGCTTCAAGCAGGGCTACAGTCCAAACAGATTCTGATGGCAGCATCTGCTGCAGCAGCCTTCTCATTATTGCTCTTTTGGCAACTCCTCCTTCAATCCCATGGACTCATCTTGAAGAAGAAAAATTAGTCTTAGAGATACAAGGACTCTGTAATTCAACCCAGAATGCTGTCCTGAAATAGAGTCACAGGGAGTGACCTACAGGATAAAGTCTCTTGCTGGGTCCCCAGCAGTCTATCAGCCCATGTTGAGTGCCCTTTTTTTAATAGGAATTAAGACTTTTGTTCTTAGTATTTTAAAATAATGGAATAAATATTCTTCCTTTTTAACTACAAGAAACTGAAATTTTTCCATTTTTCCATAATGCAGTTAAATAGTTTTTTAGACATTAAATGGTTCCTTAAGAATAGTAAGAAAGATGGAAGCAAACTGTTTACTAATCTCAGATATCTCTTATTTTACTCAAAATGTTGTTCTTAAACAGCCTTCATTTGTAACTCCTCCTGCTCTATACAAGGACTTTTAAATGCAGACAAAGAATACTCATGGACTATATGCTTCCTGTTGTAGCATATATTTCTAGCAGTGATAACAGCTATGTCACAGTTCCTCTCAGTTCAGTTATTTGTCTTCATCTCTGCAATTTATTACAAGGATAAACCTGTACCTTCACACTGGTACATGACTATTCTAAATAATTACTTTAATAAGAGAAAGTTAGGAGAAGAAATCAATTTTATAACAAGCTCAAGAGAATACCAATGGTGATTGTAAGCATTAAAAAGCATTTTAAATGTACTTCAAAGTCAATTCTTGCATTTCCACCAATAGATGTCAGTCTTACACAAATTTGTCTTAGTGTTTCTTTGCACAAACTGTATTATGCAATCTAATCTTTAAAGCAATTTCTGTCAACCATTCAATCCTTCCCATGTTTCTTTCCTCTTCTTCTACATTCTCTTCCCTTTCCTTCCAGTTTGAAAACTGCTGCCAAAACGTGTCTCTGTTGGCTGCTTACTGCTCACCCTGGGAGCATATTTCCAACGACATAAGTACTTCCAGCTACATTAAGCTGGCCTGACATGATGATGAACTCAGGTTGGCCTCTGAAGCTTCATTGTTTCATACATCAGGGTGTTTAGAAACTTTTCCTGTCGAAATCATGGCCAGTCTGACTCCAGCACCAGTTCAGCTTCTCCAGAACTCTGAGAAGCAGCAGCATGGCTCCCAGTGCTTGGGCTGCACGCATGCACACAAGCACACACACATGCACATGTGCACAGGTGCACACACACAGCTTGCTCCTGCAATGCATTTCCAGGAAGCAACTAATTTAAACTAAACATCCGTCAAGGTTTTAGAAATGGCGCATCGTGTATTTTAATCTATTTATATAATTCCAAAAATTTTCCTTATGTATTGGTCTCAGCTGCACAAAGACATATGGGCTCACAAACCATCTGGAAAACTGTATTCCATCCAAAACTTTGCAGTTTGGCAGATATTTTGGAACGTGCTTTTAGACTGACCCAAAATGAATGCATACCAAAAATGTAATTGTATATAATAAATGCTTGTTGAAATCCAATATAGCATGAACACAGTCCTACTCACATTCAGTTCCAGGCTCAAATGCAACACACTTCTGTTGATCTTCTCTTTCTCACTTGAATGAGGAAATGAGTTTGAGTGGCCCAGTCTGCAATCCAGAACCCATGTATCTTCATCTCTGTTTGCCACATCCAAACTAGTCAGCCGTTCAGTGAAGTCATCCTTTAAAGCAGACTCTGCTGGGAGGCCCAAATGAAATGAAATTAAATTAAATTAAGTAATTCTGTGCATCTGCACATAATCCCTGCATACAGAAAGTTCTTTTTAAAACTCAGGTACACACTACCAATATGTGCACTTTCAGTTCTCCCATTCCTTCAAAGCATAACAAAATGGTATAAAGGGGGTATCAACTTTGTTTTGATTCAGAAAAAATCTTTTTGTCCTCAAATTTTGTGGGTCAGATCTAGCATAAAAAAAAAATGGCCTGTTTGTCTTTCCCCCATATACAGACACAGAGTGTGTGTAAGATGCTTGGGTTTTCACCTCTGCCGAGGCACTCTTACTGGTCATCCTCAATGTGCTTGTTACACACACACATTTCAGATGTGGGTGTGAAGTGTAAAACTACACTAAGAAAGCTCCATAAACTGATTTGATGAACTTTTTGACATTGGTTAAACACAGCCTTAGTGGGGACAGTGCCAACCCACCTTAGTCCCTTACACAAAACGCATAAAAAGCAGAGTCTTTCAATCAGAAATGATAC
Source organism: Nicator chloris (assembly GCA_013400495.1). NCBI lineage: Eukaryota > Metazoa > Chordata > Aves > Passeriformes > Pycnonotidae > Nicator > Nicator chloris. The sequence goes on from WAAE01013784.1 coordinate 16,374, forward strand.
TTAGGATTTTACCTTTCCCCAGTAACCTTAAAACAGTATCAGCTTAGTTTTGGAACAGTTTAGGTACAAACAGCCATGGATTTAACAGGAGAGGTAAGAACAAAACCTGTCAGCCACAGGTGTACTCCTGTATGTCATGCATTGCAACCACTCAGCATTCTCCCTCCTGTTCACAGCATTGCTGGTTTATTAGACCCCCCAAAAACGTCTGTTTCTGCATGATAGCCTCCACTTTCCCAGTGAGAGAAGCAATGAATTCCATGAAGTTAATGTGTGCTCTGAAGTGTAATGGCTGACATAAGATATGTAACAGCTCTTTTTATATTCTATAGGATATATACATATATCCTCTTATACATATACTCTTTCATATACATAGGCACATCCATCACGGAACATTTTACTGGAAACTTCAGACATTAGCACAATTCCTGGCTGCTGCATATCACAGCTTAGCTTTATAAAAGCAACCTTGGAAGAATTAGGGGCCAGATTAGATGGAGCTCTTAGAACCGGGTCTAGTGAAAGACATCCCTGTCCATGATATTGAGGTTGGAACTAGATGATCTTGATGGTCCTGTTCAATCCAGGCTCTTCTCTGATTCTCTTAATGGCACTTACAGTTTTCATAATTTTTAAAAGTTTTTTTTCATTTCCCTTAACTTTAAAAGACATTAAAAAAGAGGCACTAGGATCAGAATCTGTAAGAATGTTTGCTTAAAAATAGGCTGATTTTAAAACTTTCTGATAACTTACAGTTCCAAATAGCTTAGGTGCCACACTGTATCAATAAGAATAGTAAAATACATGATAAAATGGCCAATAATCCAAAAGTACAAGTCAGTCATTATTGTGTGAATAAACTCATCTTTCATCTTACTCAGATGAAATCTTGGAGTGAGATCCTATCAAAATACAGCATTTCTGCAAGAGAGTATTACACATACCTTTGCACATTTTGAAATTATGCACTGCATATAATATTAAACTGTATCAAGATATTCAAACAAAGCACATTTTAAGACATTCTCAGGTCCAGATGTGCTATCTTTTCGATCAGGGATCTAAAGAGAGAATTGCTTTCTGACTTTCTGAGTAAGTGGTTTTCTGTACATTTTTACACACTTGATAAAATACTTCTTTTGTTGACCCTTATGCTATTAAACACCACCAAACCAAGTGTTGTGGTTTAACCACAGCCAGCAACCAAATACCATGCAGCAACCATAGATCCAAAACATAGCCCTGTACCAGCCACTGGGAAGAAAATTGTCTACCCCAGCTAAAACCGACTCATTAAGTAATTTTGATATTTCGAAATCTTTAAGATCAGAAATACAAATATTATGCTTTTAATATTGAATACAAATATTATGCCAAATAATAAGCTGATTAAAATGTATTGGTTGAATTTTGACCTCATTTTTGTTGCATGATACAATTAGCCCAGTTACCTCTAGCCATTCCCCTTTACATGATTATGATGTGGACAATGCAAAGGAAGTTCCAGGTGAGTGGAGAGGAAAAAGTAAAAGTCACACTTTTTAAGCTAATTGGACATTACTTGTATCATGTTAACAAACCTATCATGACAAGTTTTGGTGCTTCTCCTGATTTCTGTCACAGATCAGTGCTACAGTTTTTGGGGGTACCTACTGACTTTTCATCATGAAAAAAATTGGAATTTTGTCATATAACCTATAAAAACTATATTTGCTTCCATAAAAAAATTAAAACAGAATAAAATGCAAATATACGTAGTAAAACCCAGTAGATACTTCCATTTTTAATTCAATGCTCTCAAGGATTCATTTTATCCTTGTAATTACCAATTCAGGTTGCCCACCCTGCTCATCATTACCTCTAATACTTCAAAGTTTGCAGTCATTTTGGATCAATTATTTTTAGCTGTGTTGTTCAAGGTGTCTGTTCTATGTCAGCTACTGCTAAAGAGCAAATTCCTTTGCAGCAGTGATTTTTACCCATAACATGCTTACTCTGATCATTTCCATCGATTCATTAAGTGATGCAGAGCTGTAGCAAGAGGCCACAATCAGAATTCCTTCTTGCAGCAGCTGGTCTTTCCCAGAATTAACTGTGGCCCCGCTAAGAAGAGTCAGCCTGCCAGATGCCTTCTGGGCCTCTAGAAAAATGAATACCTCCCTCAGAGAGGGTGCAGAGATTCCGTTTTTGTCCAAATTTAATTTTATGCACCATTATATTAATTTATGGTATTTTTTGCTGTTGGCAGACTCCTCCCAAGTCTGTTAGCAAGCCTCTATTCTCCACCCTCTATGTAATTATTCCTTAATGTTCTGTTATCTCTGCATGTATCCTGGTAGCTGATGATGGCATTCCTCCCTGAACCAGCACACACCTACACACACCATTAGCATACAACCACTTCTATGGTAAGGGACCCATCCAACCCACCAGACAGTGGAACATGAAAGGAGAATACTACCCTCTCTCTAAGTATTCTATTTTAAACAAATTCTTAAATGTTTGGCCGTATTTTTCCCTGAAGTTCACCATTCTGTCAGCTCTGACAGATGAATTTTAACTGCTACTTACACTTATCTAGGAAACATTTTTTTTAAACTGGTAACCTACTATAATCTGATTGTGCATTTAAAAAAAAAAAAGTTCATATACATTTTATGCATGCATTTGCAAACACATATATATATATCATTGAATCATAGGCTAAATATAGGAAGTTTTAAAATGCATATGTTTATCCTTTAGCCAACTTAAATGAATTGACATAATTTTCTTTTTCCTGCTGAAAAAAGAAGGCTTTCAAGAAAGTTCAATTGCTATTCAAACTGTCTTCCAGGTTTTCCAGTTTATACCACTTAGGAGTGCCTCCTGTGTGCACTGTGTGTACGAAGAAGACTGCCCAAGTACAGATCTGCTGCCATCTATTGTCACAAGGGAAAGGAAGACAGAGCAATGTAAATAAGGGAAGACTGAATACTTAATGCTTCTTTGGCAATTTTTACCATGCAGACTTTGTGAGCGTAAGGAAACAACTTTTTAATGTTGTCACAGGTAGGAGAGATGAGACACTCAAACGTCAGGGGTACAGACAGGGTCATATCATGCGACTGTGACAATAAATAGTACATCCAGGATTTCCTAAACCCTCAAGTCCTATGCTGAATGTACATAATTATAAGGTAATTGCATCTGACTTTTTTTGTCATTGTACAAATTGCCATTCTTGTCATACAAAGTCTTTTAAACACAAATTCTTAAATTAGCAAACAGGCATATGAGATCCCCTGTAATACATTTCTGTTAAGTCTCTGTTGTGGAATACACAACTCTATGGAACAGTTTCTGTGGGCAGTCTCTCTCTATAGAAAACCTGTTTGTGCTTTCTCTCCTGTCTGGCCTCAAGAACTTGGGGGAAAAAATCAGCTTCTTAAACTTTTTTTTTTTTCTATTTCAAGGAATTAGAATGTCATGATAGCCATTTTCCTCAGTACATGGTTTGCTTAAGCACAACTCACTAAACTCTGAGGCCATTGTTTACACTGATTCCTTTTAGCTGTGTTTCCTGACCACTATATATTAATATTTCAATCACACTCCATTCTTTCTAGATTGCTTTACTATACCACATAGGGTAAAAATATAATGCTTACTCCTTTTGTATGTTGATTCCTATGTAATGTAATTCTGTGGCCTAGTTGATTGGATGTTATAAGCACTCATATGCATGAATAAGAAAACCTTGTGTTAATTAGATACTTGTATTCACCGCTTGGCTCTTGGAAGAAGTGCAAATAAGGTAAATAAAATTTAAATCTTTGTACACCATTTGAAAATGAGTCTCAGAATGCCAGGTTTTGTGGTCCTTTAAAGTGTTAGGGTCTTAAATTTTAGGAAAAAAACCCCTAACAAACAAAATAAATAACTAAGTAGGTTTTTCAGCAAGTGAACCACAAAGCTGTGACAGTCTAACTCAGAAGTTGCCTGTTCAAAGGCACCATTTTGACAGTAGAAATGAACACTCTAAACAGCAAAACCACATTTAGAGGATTTATAGTATTACTGACTTAAGAGAATGTTATTACTGTAGGGATTTAGCTCTTGCAAGATCTTAAGTCAGCAAATCACAGCATGTTACAGTCTTTGGTACGCTTCCTTTTTCAAATAGATGAGGCTTGACCATTTTTATTGGAAGCATTGCTGGAACATGAAGATAAACTGAGTCAACACATTTTTTTAAATTATGGAAATCCAAAACATGCAGATCATACCAAATTTTTTTGTTTTGCAGCAGGAACCTCAAAATTCATGATCCATCTCTCTGACCTTTTCTTTTCCAAGCAGAAAAAGCTTTCTGATCTTTCCTCTTTAAAATGTCTATTTTATTTTTGTTATTATAGACACCAATGTATTAAATCTCAAATTTAAAAAGCATTGGAAGTAGTGTCAGCAGTTTCAGATTCTGTGGTTAGATGATATTGCACAGTTCCATCCACATGCCATCCGTGGTATCTCATATCTGTTAGTATATAAAGACATTAATTCTGTGTAAACATATAAGTTATGCACTCAGTGTTCCTGTGTATGTAGCTGACACAAAGAACAAGAGGATTTGATTTTCTGGAGTTAAAGTCTACTATGAAGTTGAAGAAATATGAATAAGTAGAGAGAAGGATAAGCTAAGCCCCCCCCCCCCCCCCCCCCCCCACT
>WAAE01013784.1:21091-37061 GCA_013400495.1 Nicator chloris
CCTTTTATTTTTACAGATTTCCTTAATGGGAAAGAAGCAAAAAGAGGAAACCTGTTTGCTCTGGTAGAGACCCAAGAGAAGACTGAAATCTCAGCATCAATCCAGTTCTTTCTGTTTTATTGGATAGAATGTAAGAAGTATGTAGTTGTCTGTGCAGAAAAGTGAACTTTGTGCACTAGGTAGATGAATAAATCCTTTTTACATGAAGAAAACTCATAGTGTAAGGCTAGAGAAACTGGAAAATTATATAAATGGTGTCTTTGGGAATGAAGACATATGTCGTCTTTCCCCCTAATTTATACAGTTTTACTTAATCTGTATTGTAGCATGGGCAATTAATAGTATAAGCAGTTTAGCAAAATCCTTGCTGGAGATTGCCTGTTTCCATAGTACATTTAGAAATTCTTTTTGCATCATGACAAATTGTGGATTTTAAAAACCAAATGTTAATCCTGCTACTTGCTATATTGCTCTAACAAAGAAGACTGAATGGCACAGTCCTTAAATCAAATCTCTGAAAGTGCTGAGGGTGGGAAGAAAGCCCTGGAGCAGCAACACTCTGCAGTGGCAGTTAAGGTCCTTGTAATGCTTAGAAAGTTAGAAGGGCTTTAAGTACCAATATCCAAAACAACCATTTAATGTCTTTTGTCTGTGTCCTCTTTCTCCTTGCAAAGAGTGAATACAACTCAGTACAGCTAATAATGGAAAAAAAAGAAGTGTAAGGGGCTTCAAATCCATACAATTGCTAACAGAAAAATCTATTGCCAAGTAAAATTAAGACCTTCCTCCCTTGCTAGCAAATGAAAATCAGGGTCTTATTCTGAAGTGTGAACTTGAAGAAGGATATCTTCCTGCAGGAAGGAGGTGGAAAACTGTACATAGCTTGACCTGAACGTCTATCATTAAAAGAACAGCAAAAAACAGTGAAAATAAAGCTCTCTGGCCTAGAAAGTTCAACTGAGCAACCATCAAACATAGGGGTATGAAGGAAATCCAAAATATTTATTTTCTTGTAAAAAATGTTTGTGCAACTTCTCAATGCAGAGTATATCAACTGCAAAAGCATGTGTATTTTTTTCAAAAATACTTCAGAATCATTATAAACCTAATAAAATTAGCAACATTTATCAAATCCTATAAATTACTTATATAAATTAAAATGGTTTGTATTAAAGTAACTTTTCATTTAGTCTGTTGACACTGAATGTGATTTATATTTTTTTTATTTATTAAGGGTTTACATTTATAGTAATTTATATACTTTATACTGCTTTTTTTCCTTCACCTCAATCTATTCATTCTAGACAAAAATCTCCAATCTGTAAGAGAGCAAACCCTAATAGAAAAAATAAGAATACTTATCACTAACTTAGTGTAAAAGAACTAGTACCATTTTAGTTTAGGGAAAAAAAACCCTAAACAAACAAAAGCAGAACAAAACAAAGAAAAAGGCAAGATTGTCAGCAGAAAGATGAGAGAACCATATTCAAGATTCAATGCTGTATCATCCAACACATTTGTGCTTGAGAAACCCGAGGAACAGGAACTCTAGTAAGTAGTACAGAATGTATTTTCTGAATTAGGATACAGACCTGAAAGGTGCTGAGCCACTTTGGCCCCATACAAGCCTACTGCTTTAGCACATACTCACATTTAACAAGTTTCGTTACATTGAGCAAATAACGAGAAAACCTGCCTTGTCACTTGCCAGCCCACTCTTGCTTTCAGATGCAAGCAAGATGCCCTCCAAGTGTTCACAATTGGCACTATAAACAAAGAGCCAAAGATACTAAAAACCCCAAGAGGATATAACACAGGAAGCAATTGGCACCTCAGTGCAAATTCTTCGTCTTTGACTATTCCCAAAGAAACTTCACATGTCCACAGTCAAATGCCACCATAAATGCTCAGGCCAAGGTTCTGAGCTGCAATGCCAGGAACTTTCAGTTAAAGGCTCATTTTTAGTGCCAAAGAACTTCAGTGCTCACTTCCAGTAACTTCCAGATGGGGGTAATACCCACAGTAATCTAGTTAAATATCCAATCAGCATGTATTAATCATACAACATTTCCCAAGTGAGCCTTTTATGGCCATACAAAAGTTAAATACTACAGAAAAATTTAAAATACCTGACAATTCACGTATGTTTTTCTTATATAGTAGTAAGCATATAAGTAAGTGTAAGCATACACTTAGTGTGCATATGCTCCGTGTCTTGTGGGGCTATAAAATAGATAATAATATTTTTCCAAAACCAGTTCACAACTGTTTACAACTTCATTACCTGAATTAATTTCTATACAATCAGAGCACATACCATATTTGTTATAGATTACACTCAAAGCAACTACCAACAATGGAAGCATTCCTAATTCTGTAATTGCGGTTATGGGGTGTGTTTCACTGGGACTTTTTACAACTACTTCTCTCATCTGTGGTATTAGCCAGTTAGCTAAAAGAATGTGGAGGAGGAGACTGATATTTAAATTTTTTATTCCTTATTTTAGTTTTGACCTTGCAAGCAACAGTTTTTGAAAAGATTAGAAATCTGTAGCTACTGCAATAAGGAAAATTAAGAACTATACAGAAAAACATTACTTTTCTCATGTGCATTTTATAATATTTCTCCTTATACACTGGTTCTCACTCTTAACCATGAGAAAGGCAAAGTCACTGCCAAAAAGATTTGGTCTGGGCATTAGGTAAGTAAAAAATTAATGACAGCAGGATTGATTTTAAATAATCTACATTTTTTACCTTACACTTCAAAATTTTGAAAGTTGCTTAAAATATGCTCTAACATCAATGCATGTAGTTGTAGAAGTCACTTAGGCCAGCCACCACTACTTTGCATTAATGTCATTATATAAATATTTTAGTGCAAGTATTAAGATTTGATATAATGAAGTATGGATAGAAATATGCAAAAGTGCCAGAAGCAACAATCAAAGAACAGCCTGTATGGACAACCAGGGACATTATCGACAGCAACAAAATTAATTAACACTGAGCATGTTATTTATAACTAAACCATGATTCATCAGTGACAGACTGCACTGCGATAATAGGAGAATGCACATGGCCTGCATGGCCTGTGCTCTTCCTTCTCCTCCTCTTGGAATAACATTGCATTGCATGTGACAGTCATCTGCCTTTTATCCAAGACAAAGACACACAACAGCCCAAAATATACTGAAAATCAGGAAACCAGGAAAATGGGCAGCAACCTTGCTTAACATTCATGAAAAACAAAATGCACAAGATTTTGTAGCAAAAGGATCACCTGTTTTATGACCAATCTAGCAGAACCTAAGAGATGTAGTTAGGATTTGACAGCTAGTGTCTCCTTTTCTCTCTAACCTCATTCCCAATGCTGTCCAGACTGCTTTAGCATATGCTTTATCTTGAATGAGAATGGTAACGTTCTGTCAATGTGCAGAATCAACCTGGACTATACCAGAGCCTTTGGCACTGTATCCCACAGCACTCTGCTGGAGAAACCGGCAGCCCATGGCTTGGAAGGGTGCACTCATCACTGGGTAAATACCAGGCTGTATGACCAGCCCCAGAGTGGTCATGAAGGAAGTTACATCCAGCTGGTGGCCAGCAATGAGTGGTATTCTCCAGGGCTCAGTATTGGGGCCAGACCTGCTAAATACATTGGCAACAACCTGGATGAGGGGATCAAGTACACTCTCACACAGATTACAGGCAACACCAAGTTGGGCAGGAGTGTTGATCGTAACAGGGCTCTGCAGAGGGATCTGGACAGGCTGGATTGATGAGCTGAGACCAGTGGTATGAGGTTCAACAAGGCCAAGTGCCGTGTCCTGCACTTGGGTCACAGCAACCCCAGGCAGTGCTACAGGCTGGGGGAAGAGTGCCTGGAAAGCTGCCCAGCAGAAAAGGATTTTGGCCTAGTGGTTGACAGCTAGCTGAACATGAGCCAGTGTGTGCCCAGGTGGCCAAGAAGGCCAAAGGGATCCTGGCCTGTACCAGCAATGGTGTGGCCAGCAGGACCAGGGCAGTGATTGTCCCCCTGTACTCCACATTATTGACACAGCACCTCAAGTCCTGTGTTCAGTATTGGGCCCCTCACTACAAGAAGGACATGGAGGTCCTGGAGGGAGTCAAGAGAAGGGCAAAAGAGCTGGTGAAGGGTCTGGAGTACAAGTCCTGTCAGGAGCGGCTGAGAGAGTTGGGATGGTTTAGCCTGGTAAAAAAGGAGGCTCAGGGGAGACCTTATTGCTCTCTACAACTCCCTGAAAGGTGGTACTAGCCAGGGTAGGGCTTGTTCTCTTCTCACAAGTAAGCAACAGGACAGGAGGAAATTACTACAAGCTGCACCAGGCAAGATTTAGATTGGTTATTAGGAAAAAATTCTTCACTGAAAAGCTTGTGAAGGATCAAACAGGCTGTCCAAGAAAGTGGTTGAGTCATTATTCCTAGAGGGTTTAAAAAATGTGTAGACGTGGCACTTACAGACATGATTTCTGGTGGACGTGGCAGTGCTGGATTAATAGTTGGACTCAATGACATAAGTGGTTTTTTTCAACCTAACCGATTCTGTGATTCTAAATTAGTCAGTGCAAAATTGCATCTAGGACAAGTAAAATGCATTTTTGCAACTGTAGGATCACACAGCTCCGAGTCATTAAGGAATCTCCATCCTCTTCTGCAAAAGCAGCCACATTAATATTTACATCCAATCATAAAAGAAATAAATCTGTCTGACACCTAAAATTATTTGATAATTCATGTCCCAAAGATCTACAGCTATGTTATTTCACATGTGCTGTGGCAACTGACACCTACTTATTCTACTTTACTAAGACAGGAACAGAAAAGCAGAGAAGGCTTTTCTGCCATGGTCAGATTCTGAGTGGTAAAACCTCAGCACGAGGGCAGTAGTAAACAGAAAAAGATTACCTTAGTTCACACTCTCGCTAAGTCTGGCATCAGTACAGCCCATGTCACAATTCACAGGGTCATGTTGAACCTAAGTGGGTCAACATCACATAAATTTTCAAAAGATTCAGCTGACTTAATTCTAATGCAAGTATCTCTGAGTGCCTTTTAGTGCATCGTGAGTTTACAGAAACTCCAAAGCCCTGCTATGCTTCTGTTAATGAAATACTATCATTGTGATGTTTGAAGAACTATCAAGTAATCTTATAGGCATAGACAGACATATACTGACTCTTACAGTCTTAGGAAAATTGGATGACTGAGCAAAGGGAATTGATCACCCATCTGGCAAATTTTCTGAGATTTCACAAATGTCCAAGTCCTATTGCCAAGGAAAAAAATTCTATATAGGGTACAATTTTTGTATAAGCTCACAGTGAACTCTCAATTAAATAAGTTTTATCTTTACTGTACCATACCGTGACTCGCAAATTGGCTTCAATTCATTCAAAACCTCAGGAAACCAGTATAACCATATTCATGGAGCACTGAGATGTGTTTTTCACATTTCCAGTCAGCACTTGTATAAGAATTTGAGCTGTGTCACCAACATTGGCATGTATTCTTCTTACCTCTAAACTTAAATGGCAATACTGAATGGTCTACTTTAACTTTTTATTTAAATATATTATCCACTCTTTTATTTTATTTATGGTGTTCCAAAGCATCACTTGCCTCAGTTAATCACAAGCTCACTGTATTAGACATTGGACAATGTCCAATGTTAAAACATTGTTAAAACAAAAAAAAATCCATCATCTTTTTTTCTTAATTGATTAATTTTAAAAAATTACTTATTCCTTTTCCTTGGTGCTCAGGAAATCTTAAGTCAGATTTGGTCCACAACCACTGGACAATTTTTCCCATTTTTTCAATGCTGTTGAATATTCCTTACTTTCACAGATTTCACTAGAAGTGAGAGGTGAACAGTACTTCTGAAAATAAATTATGCCACCTATATAGATACTGTTACTTGTGAAAACATGGGGGTGTGGAAGTGGTAATAGATTGCTTAAAGTATTTTAAACTTTCTTTGAATAAATTAAAGGTTCAAACTATTCCTCTTTTACATTTATGCTTTTCCTGGCATCTTAGGTTTTTTTGTAAAGATATAGTGAGATGTACTCTACATGAATATCATATGAACTCAAGATTAAATTACAGTGGCATCCATGAATGACTTCTCCTCAACTGTTAAAAATTGTTGCCAGCTGAAAAGTCTGCATTCAAAGTAGATGGTGTACATTTACCATATTCATTCCACCATCAACATTTGGGTGCACTTCAGTTGGTATACAGGAAAGAGAGAGAGAAATCCAGCCCTATCTGATCTCTTCAGCCACTCAGTTTTACAACTTCTATCATATATCTTGTCAGTTATCTTTAGGGTTTTTCTCCCAGGCTAAAGACAATTTTTTTCTATTTAAAAATATCCTGTTGTCCTTTTCTGAATATGACCCAGTTTTACCATATACTTTTTGAGACAGAGAATGAGAACTGTAAGATATTTGAAGTGTGAGAACACTAGATCTCATAAAGTGGAATAATGTTACTTCTCCTCTAAAAATTCCCAATTGGCTTCTTTTGAAAGTTATTGAGTTTTCAACAAACATTTACACAGGACTATCTGTCAAGATTGAAAGCTCTCACTGGTGGAAGGAAATGGCCAGCTTTATTTTATATATGAAGTGAAATTGTAGGGGGGTTTTGTGCACAGCTCCCAATTTATTTCCTTTAAGTTCACTTGCCTTTTTCTACTTAGTAAATGCTTTCTACAGTTCTTCCCAGTGCTTCTCCCCAGATATCATGATATGATATTCATTGGCTAGAGCAGTATTCCTGACCCTCAGAGAGGTCAGCTTGGATATTAGGATATGCATCCCCAGGTACAGAAACATTGATTTTACAGGTGGTGATGAAGACTGACTAGGACTGGGTTGACTGTTGGGATAAAGAAGGGAATGCAAGGCGAACGGAGGAGGTTTCAGAAGTCACAAGGATATGTGCTGCTTTAGAACAACTGCTTCTCAACATCGCTCATTTCCTTTATTTTACACTGTGATTCAGTATAGGACTGGCTAATTATAGCAATCTTAAAATTGCAGAGCAGAAATGATGCAAAAAAAAAAAGAGCTAGAAATTTACTAGTTACCACCTACATTTCTTTTTGATACAGTCTGTATTTATTCATATTTTAACAAGTATCTGCCAAAATGACAAGCAACATTTCACAGTCTCAACTCTGACACATCTACATGTTAAAACTAGTCAAATTTGGAGACAGCTTTTTATTTTCTTTAAAGTACTTTTTTGGGAAAGACATTTTTTCAGTGTATGGCTGTTTGCATAATGTCTGCAAGATACTACATGCATGTTCAATAACACTTGTGTGTCAAAGTAACAACCAGAAGAAGCCACAAGCATCTCAGCTTCCTTGAACCCAACGTGTTCTATTACAAAACAAAACACTCATCATGATGTAACCTAGCCCTTTTTATTGGCCTCACTTTGGTCTGGCAAAACAAAGCCTTAGATATCTAAGTACCTAACAAGTGGTCTGCTTAATCCACTAGAACATATTTCTGTCATTCAATTCACTTTTGCAAGTGTTTTATGCAGTTATGCTACACTACTGAGGAAAACAATAAGCTGTATCCTTTTGAAAGTTCAGAGCCTAATTAAAAGGTGGCTCATTAGCCAAATGGATTTTTGTCACATGAAATTTTTCACTGGCTTGCTAATGAACCAGATATAAATACCAGTCACTACTGCAATCCAGCAACCTCAAGGCTGCCAGTATTATTACATTTACTTTAAACATAAAATTACAACTTCGCAAGGGTTGGCCATCTAGCATGTAATTTTGTTTTGGAAAGCATTCCTATTTAAATCAATCATAAGCATATACTCTCTGTCTTGCTTTGAGTTCAGCCTGCATTCGGTGCTGTTCTTGAGAAGGGTGGTTCTCTCTTTCAAGGCACACTGATAACATACGCCATTCTGAAGCACCTCACCATAGGAATGTGACAGCAAAATGCTATTGGTCATATTTCTGACTCGTATGAAAGATATTCTTCCTTTAAAATCTTTACTTTAAAATCTTTCATCTTCAACATGTAGATGCCAAAGGAACCAAATGAAAAGCATAACTTCCTTTTCTTTCTGTGCTCATAGTTCTGTCGTAACAATAAACCTGTTATGCAAATTCTGCACACTGGCCAAAGATCTCTAAGGTTTGTCCTCCTGGACCCTATACTTGTGTCACCAAGAAGTACAGTTAGTCTCACTTCATCGATTTTCCTGCTAGGATTAGAAAAAAAAACGGATGCTGTGTCTGTGGACTGAGGACCATAAAATCATTTTCCAGAAAATCCCAACAGTCTGTTAAGTTCTATGGTTAAAAGTCAAATGAAGTAAGTGCCTTAGTGCACTGACACAGAGACAATAACTGAATTATACTTAAGTAGAAATGTAATACAGAATTACAGGTAGTTCCCAGGAGAAAAAATACAGAGTTAAATAGAGTTCAATTTTTAGAATAATGAACAAAGACTATAAAGCACCAAAATGTACGATGAGAGTCTAGACCCAAATTCGAATGCATTTTTAAAAAATAATAATTTTTCTAAAGGAATAAATCAATTTTTAATAGTTTGGCTTGATGAAGTTAACAATGTTGCTGCAATAAAAAGCTGATGCAGCATTTACAATACAATTATTTGGACTCGGTCGGCTAAATGAATGTTAGATGCCAAAATTAATTTACTCCAGTCCACAAAGGTGTGGATCATTCCAGATTCGCCAGCTCTGTGTCTGTGCCTCAGACACCCCTAGGGCACCTAAAACTGTGCTTTTTCTATTCTGCACAATTTTGCATTCATTCCAAAGATCTTTTGCAATAAGGAGGTAACATTCAGCGTTCCTTGCTTTCATTTGTGAAATTATCTTACAGGTAATGGCCCAGCATACTGAAAAGGGTGGCAGAGATCATTTCGTGTGAACAAGCAAAGTATGAGCTTGTTTCAAAACGTGCAGATAGGAGAGTGTAACAGATGAAGGAGAAAAGTAATGGAAATGGAGACATGATGAAGGGTTGTGGGAGTGTTTTAAGGATGACTGCTGAGTAAGACAGCAAAGCAGCATGCTACTATACAAGAGGATGGGTGGAAATATTTTCATGACTATTCAAAGTCATGACTATTTAAATATCACTATCATTAGATGTTTTTAGCAGCCAAAGCTGCTAAAGCAGACCTGAATTCCAAGAAACCTTTCATTTGTTCTGCTGGAACACCCAGCTGTCATCTCCATTTGCACATTTAACATCAATTTCAATGAATTACACATAAGAGAATGCAACCCTCTGATGACAGAGCTGCAACTTACTTTACAAACTTAATTGAACCTCCTTTTATGCTCTGTCTCACTGGCCATCCACATTATTAATGCTTCAAGGCCAGGCTCTGTCACAGCCTTGCTGGTAGCCTGGAATCCCCTTTGAGCCTACAGTCACACCTAACCCACATGAGCAAAGCTTCAGGTCCTTGCTCTGTGCCACAAGCGTGGAATGACTGCACCTCACTGGTGTGGGGGAAGCTGCGTAACACCAGCCATGCCACGGGGATGTTGACAGATGTATGAAGTCTGTGCAGACATACCTGAGCAACTGCAACTCTGCAAGAATTGCTCGGGCTCAGGCTTCTCTTTGAACTGCCTGAGTACCCATCCAGTGAGTCTCATAGTCCAAACTGGAAAAGCAGTGGGTGGCTAGCGTGGAGCAGACATGCCATGCAAACACACCCTGTGTGACTGCTCTCATACCAAGCATCTACATTACTGTGAGTGAAATACAATTATGCAGGGGGAAAAAATAGGACTAGAAAGCCAATTTGTATGGTTAGAAATAACATGGAAGATGGGGGGGTGGGGCAGAATTCTCACTTATTTAATTTACTTAAAAAGCCCCAGACTTTGTCTTTTTTTGATAAATGACATGTCATTTTGGAGGAGTTACAAATAAAAGTCTTCTCACTGTACATAGCTATCTCAAAGGTATCTCTTTAACAAAAGAGAGATCTCTTGCAAAGTGTGTCCCCTGGAAATCTGAAATAGCTTCTAACTGCAGCTCATTTTCTGCTAGCCTTTGAATAAAGCCTTTAAATTTAAAGTTCTTACAGGAAAACAAAATCCGAATAGAATGGAAACAAATCTTTTGTTTTGTTTGCAAGGTGAAATAGTTTAAATGTAATCCAATCACTTTGATGAAAAGGACTTGACAAATATTCAGTGCCTGATGAGATGAAAAATAGAGCTCTTTGGACTAATTAGGTATGGCCTCTTTTACTAATCCACAGATTGGAGAAAAATTCATGGATTAAGACTGACAAACTAAGCAACAAAATTAGGATTTTTTTTCCCCGTGATAAAAAACATTCAAATAGAATACTGCCATTCATACTAAACATAAGATGGCAAGATAGAAACCTGAAGGCTAAAAAGTGAGACTTTTGAAAAAAGTGAAAACCTGAAAAAGTATGTCCTAAGGTTTTTTTCCCTGTCTTTGGATGACAAATATCTTTCATTTTTGCCTAAGTATACCTTGCATAAATAAGTATAAAAGTGGAATACAAATTAATCATAAGAAAAAAAATGTAAACAATTCCTGGGAATTTATATAGTGCTATTTGTCTTATAATACTTTAAGTAATACTTAACTGTGACACATACTAAAACTATGGTTTTACTATGTGTCAGATTTAAAGAATAATCTGTTGTAGTAAACTAGTACAAAAATTATTAGGTCTGTATCCCATGAAAGAAGTATATGAAAGTACAAAAGCATGATTTAAATAAGTACTTAGATTTTGTACAAGACTTTTGTTTTTGCCTATTCAAAAAGGTGTATTGCCATCTTCTGTTTTTGGTATATAAGTTGGAGTTTATTATTCACCTGGAAAATGATTTTCAGAAGTCTGCTACTTCTGAAAAAAAATTTGTTGGTTTGGGGTTTTCATTGTTTTAAATTTCATTTCTATGAAAGCTGGAATTTTCCAAAAAGAAGAAAAAAAATCTGACTGGCATGACTTCATATAACTATCAAATATATGCTCAAGTTTAAAATGTAATGTCTACTGGAAAATGCACATGTAAGTGTATATAAATTATATTACCTTATATTATGTATAACTGTAATTATATTTTAATATACATTTATTTAAAAACATAAAAACTGAGTAGTTTTTATATTAGTAACTTTTTCAATGTTTTTCATTCTTGAATACTTTAATTCCCTAAGACAAAACAAATTTCACTTTGAAAAATCAGAAATTAGTGAACATATGCTCGTTTACAATATATTGATAATTAGATTACTGACCAAAATATATACCCTAGAAGAAACTTAGAGAAGATAACCTCTAAATTTTAGTTATTGTGAGATGAAATGGCTCAATGCCAGCTGCTTTACAGGTCATATACATATATGTTTTAAATAAAATTAACACAGAAAAAGACACTCCCAAAATTTTACTTTCTCTAACACACTTAACAAAGATATAGGTTTCACTTCTGCAACAATATCTATCAGACTCAAGTATACGTTAACAAAATGTTAGTTGAGGGACTACAAAAGCACTGACTTCAGTGATAAATGAAAATAAAATTCATAAAATAGAAGAAGCCATTTTTTCAGTAATTGCCCTGAAGATCTTGGAATGACTCCTGCTGACTAATGCTCCTAATTTACCACAATATGTTTAAGAAAATTCTGCAGCTTTTAAATATGCCTGCCTTAGCAGCTGTAGTGTTCAGTTTCTCTGGGCATGGAAATCAAGCTATTTGTTCTAAGTACACTGACAATATGAATCAGATCCCATACACAAATTATGTATCTGAGGTAAGCACGATTAACATCGTAGGTCACGGAGAGCACCTGGTATTTCACAAATAGTAACAATTAAAAGCTGCTGGGAGCAGGTTGGGAACTGAGGGCGTGCCTTCCAGCTGGCAGGGCCTCCTAGGCTACTAGCAGCTCAAAAATGTGAAGTGTTAGGGGGTAGAAGGATGGGAACAACCAGTGTTAGCTTTTCTACAATTTATGACTCAAAAAGAAGTTCATGCACTCATAGAAGTAACAACTTTTTGTTTGCCAAACTCCCCTGTACTACAGTTTTGTTAGTTTTACTTACGTTTCTGTAATAGAAACACTGAAGCTTGGGGAACAAGAATCAATTCACTTCATTTTGTACACATAGTAAGAATTATTTTCTATTCATAAGTATTTGGGGGTTTTGGTGACTTAAGAAGTTCAGATTGGCAGGGGTAACAATCAATAAACAGTTCTACTCATGAGATAGGCAAACAGATACTGAAATGACTGAAAATGTTATAGAGTAGAAACTCAGAATACCTTTTCCCATAAAATAAGATTTTTCTAGAACACATTTTCCCTCCTAATTTTCCAAAATATTCTAGAAAAGTGAGAGCAAACATGGTAACAGGTTAGCTAAACCATTCATCAGTTATACCCTTAATCTTGGTAGTTTTGAACTATCCAAGTCAAAAATCATTAGATTGTATATCGATAGCACAGAAATGCTAAATGACTGCTTAGGACAATTTCAGAGAGGCTCGTTGTATGCAGAATGCTAAAATGTCCCATATGCCTCTTCATTTTAAAAGCAAACCTTATAAGAAAAGAACATAGCACTTTCCATTTTAACACTTCCAAAATGTAATTGGGAAAAAAAAAGTAGAAAATTACAAAACATTTAAATCTTTATCACACAGGACATTACAAGTGGCAGTATATAGAGACTGTCACTCAGGTGAGGGACTGTGAATTATTTCTATATCCTTCTTTCCTCACCTTTTGTTCTGGTAAAGATGAATTTCCCATAGCCTTTAAAATTCCTCATGTAAAATACATCCAACAGTTCTCAACATCTCACCTCTATTTTCTCTGTCCTATTTTTACCTCCCTAATCCCAGCAACAAAAGAGACAAGCCTGAAGAGATATTTGAATATGGTCTAGAAAATCATAAACTCTTAGTGCAATTGAGAAGTCACCATAATATAAATACAAGGGTACTCATAATCTAAGCCCAAAGAAAATTACTCCAACACACAATTAAATAAATCATTAAACCTCTAGGTGCACTATTTAATGCTATAACTCATAAATAATATTCGCTACTTACAGGTATTATTTAAATGTATTATTATGGATTTATGTCATCTAAATCACGAAATACTATTCAAAATTATTTACTGCTATAGAACACTGCAAACTCATAAATTGCATCTTTATTAATTTTCAGGTTTTTAAAGTATCTTTTTAGCAGGGAGTATGCAGAATTTTTCAGCACTTTTACATGTTGGATTTGGTGCTATGTCACTTTACAGAGACAAAATACCAAAGGGTAGCTATTAGAGATTTTAAAAATTCCTAAATACATTATTAAATCATACTTACAGAGATAAATACCTGAATCTGATCTCAGTTTATATATCATCCTGATCCATCAAGAAAATTTCAGCTGAACCATTTCTATCAACTTGTTTAAAGTGCCCCACAGAATACATACAGATTTAAGAAATGACAACTACCACACTATCCCAGTGTTTTACTTCAAGAAATTCTTTTTATACTGATGAGAAAAGAAGTCCATTTCATTACAGTGAGTTTCTTAAACTGAGTGCACAAACTGTAAACCAGAAGGAATGTTTTGGCCTTTTCTCCCCCCATGAAACAGAAAATTGTTAATCTATGACCTGCATAAAACATTAAGCTGTCTCTGGTTTTCCATTCCAATTTAATTCCCTTGGTTTCCCCTCACTGATTGCCTTTGACTGAAGAGTCACATGTTACAAAGAGAGAAGAAAATACAACTGTTGCTTAAGTGTGCCATGCTGAGAAGTCATTCAACTAAAACAGGGGCTATTTGTTCACAGAATCTATCAAGGCCAGTCTTCAGAGGGTCTTTTTAACTCAGAGACCATGTCTTGAACTTACAGTCCTGCCTACATCCATTTCAAACTGCCCTAAGTCTACCTTTCAATGCAGCTTTGCCTTATTTTCTTTATAATGGTACAAAAAGATTTTGGCTTCACTGGGATGAAGCATTAAGGATCTTTTATCATTACCATGTGTAATAAGACTCAACAGAGAATACAGGATGAGGACAGGATGTCCTCAAAGGCAATCACAACATAGTGTACGAGTAACTGCACTGAATAAAACAGGGAAACAAAAATCCATTAAACATCTTTGTAGTGACTGTAATTTTTGGACATACAATTAGCAAACTTTTCAAGACTGCATATCTAGAAGGAACACGCAAACTTAACAGGAAAAATTTTAGATACAGCTTGCAACTGCATGCAGGTGGAGCAAGAGAAATCCTTACCAAAGAGGATATGTATCTTACAGACCTGAGTGACAGTCAGGATAGTGGTGTTACCCACTATGACTCAGAAAGCCAATAGCCAGAAAAATCTTCAGAAATAATTAACTCTGTTTTAGCCACACTGGGTCTGTAGGTAACACAATTCCCATAAGATATTAGAGACACACTGGGCTAAAATAAACATGTTTAGAGTAGAAGTTAATGGTATTTATAACATTGAGACGATAAATTGAAAATTTCCATAATTCCACCTGAACAAAAGAAAACACTCTTTTGCAGTGAGAGTGACCAAACACTAACACAGGTTGCATAGACAGCTTGTTCAGTCATCATTCTTGGAGAAATTAAAAAACCTGCACACAGGCTCAGGCAATTTGCTCTAGGTGACCCTGCCTGAGCAGAGGGTTGGACTTAAGTGGTCCTTTCAGCCTAAATGATTCTGAGATTCTATGATTAATTCTCTCTTCTTTTTTATTTTAATTCTTTTCTTACACCAGTCTCTTAATTCTTAACTCCTTTATAGCATCTTCAAAGAACATTTATTCTGAAGAAGATGGGTTTTGTGAAGCAACACACTCATTTATATTACTTTCATGTGAATTACCTGTGAGAAACTATGCATCATCTTTCCATGTGATCCATATGCAAACTTACTTCACGGAGTGCATACCTACTGTGGACAGAATGCTATAGTGCTTTTAAAATGCTAATTAGCAATTCTCTGAACCACTTCAATTAGAGAAGATATTTATAAACCTTTCCCTTCCCTATAAAAGGAACATCAAAAACACTATAATATAATCTGTCTCCTGTTATAAGAGCCTTCAAACAGAGTTTTGTTTATATGAAACTTCATTTTCCAAAACCATGGTTCAGGAACATATTATAAGGTCTTGTTATTGAATTTCTCTTAACTGACTCTATTTGCCCCTTTTCAGCTTAAAGAGTTAATTAAGTTAGGAAAAGACAAAATAATATTCAAATAGTACCTTGATATTAATTTTTTTTTTGCTACCTTCATTACATATCTGGGGTGAAATGTTGCCTGTATATCATTTTTCAATTACAAGTCTTCTGGCACTGGCACTGGAATAGATTCATGATCTTGTAGTTAATGATAGTACATCCAAACAAAGCCAAAACTAAAGCTTCTCACATCCTGCTACTTTAATGCTGGAAATTTAAATGCATGTATAGAACTATAAACTGTATAACTGCTATATTTGCAGAATCAGAGTGGTGTTCTTCACATGGAAGTAAGCTATATTTACTCTACAAACAGAAATAAAGGCAGGAAAACTGGGATAACCCAGTTTTAGCAGGCAGTGAAAGACCTAAGGAGTAGGGCAGCTCTGAGAGCACAGATATGAACACTTTCTCCAGCCACCAAGGAATGAACTATCAAACTGAAAGTATAATTTTGTGCTTTTCACTCCCTTCAAGATCTTTGAGGATTAAAATATAATCTTACACCAATTTAATAATAATACTTATTAAAGTATTTATCTAGATAGTAAACAGTTCTTTACAGGTTAAAGTAATTGTATATTTTAAGACTGCAAAATTGCCAGAGATAGCCATTAGCAATTGGCAT
>WAAE01013785.1:9469-27179 GCA_013400495.1 Nicator chloris
CAGAACTGGACACAGCACTCAGTGTCCTTCCCAAACTGAGGGGCCAGAGCTGGACACAGCACTCAAGGTGTGGCCTCACCAGTGCTGAGTGCAGGGGAAGAAGGACCTCCCTGCTCCTGCTGGCCACGCTATTCCTGATACAGGCCAGGATTCCTTTGGCTTTCTGGACCACCAGGGCACACTGCTGGCTCATGTTCAGCTGCTGTCACCAGAACCCCCAGGTCCCTTTCTGCCTGGGCACTGTTCAGCCACACCGTCCCCAGCCTGGAAAGTTGCAGCGGGTTATTGTGGCCAAAATGCAGGACTGGGCACTTGGACTCATTAAACTTCATCTTGTTGGACTCTGCCCTTCAATCCAACAGTTCCAGTTCTCTCTGCAGAGCCCCTCTACCTTCCAACAGATCAACACATGCTCCCAGCTTAGTGTTGTCTGCAAATTTACTAATGAAAGCCTCAATACCCTCATCCATGTTGTCAATAACAATATTGAACAGAGCTGTCCCCAGCACAGACCCCTGAGGGACACCACTGGTGACTGGCTGCCAGCTGGATGCAGCACCGTTCACCACCACTCTCTGGGCCCAGCCAGGGTTATCTTATAGATTAATTTTAGTGTCTGTCCATTACCATCCTCTTCTTCCATTATATTTGTTTTTGACACTGCATCTCCCAACTTTGACTGCTCAGCAGTCAGTGTGTTTATGCCACCCATATCCCATTTGTCTCTCCCACATTTTATTTGTCACTCATTGTGTCTTGTGTCACTTCTCCCACACAATTTACAAGATTCTCTTTTTATGGATGTTCTTGTTGCTCATAGCATTTTGTACTCCTGGCTGTCCCATTTTCCTTCCCGACTCACCAGTGCCTGAGACCTCCACATGTGTCTGGTCTATTCTTTGATGGTAGAAACTCGAGTGTTTCAGGTGATGCAGCAATTAATCTGTTGTGGAGTAGATTCAGTATAAACCTCCTGTGCAAAGAACCTTGAGCAACATTTAGTTACCCGTATCTACTTCTGTTTTTCTAAAACAGGACTTCAGCTCAGCTAGTTCCTGAGCCTGGTACAGAATTAAAACTATGCTACCGTGGATAATCCTTTTGAGGCGAAATTTAGATACTTGATTCTGTTTTTCAGTCAATTGGTCCCTTTCCATCTTACATTACACCCCTGCTTGGATTGTCAATGAATTTCTAGCTACAGCAGCAGCAGTCATTTTAGGTAGCACATCCCACTGTGGATATGTATGAAATTTATGCCTTTAATTTTTTGCATATAAAGCCTCGCTATTGTGGCTGAAGGCATTTTATAAACCTCAGAATGAATAACAAAGATATTCACAGCCCACACCCCCACACTCCATTATAGATATGCTACAATCAGCTGGGAGTCATGGCATTTATCAACTGCTGAAGGATAATGCAGTTTATCACTTTTTAATGAATTATTTTCTGTACTGCTCATTTCCGGAACAGATAAATACAGTCAAGGACATCCTATATCAGGAGGGAGTTACAGTGAAATTTCTTCTAAGTTTAATGACATTTAGTTAAATCCTTCCCCACAGCTTACAGTTTGTTTATGTTGTACTGTGATATAGAGGCTGGTGCAGAAAGATGATACAAAGCACAGGTGAGGCATGTTATTCTTATACTGACCATAAAAGACAGGATCAAAAAAAAAAATGTTTAAAGGGCTTCAGCTCCCTGGAGGCGATGAAGGGAATTGTAGAGTAGAACACTGTCCTTTAGGTGGTCATCAAGACAAGAAAACTTTTAACTTTCAGCTTGAATAGATTTGTGCTGGCACTTATGGAAACAATAGTATTTTGTGATATCTAGATGCTTTTAATTCAGATGGGTTTTGGGAAAGCTGTCTCAAGTCCACCTTTCAAATACAAATTTGGAAACAGGAGCCAGACCTCTCTGGGAGATGACATTTCTATATTGCTGCTGTTTTCTGGAGTTTGAGAGAAATGCCA
Source organism: Nicator chloris (assembly GCA_013400495.1). Classification (NCBI taxonomy): domain Eukaryota; kingdom Metazoa; phylum Chordata; class Aves; order Passeriformes; family Pycnonotidae; genus Nicator; species Nicator chloris. Next base: position 11,452 of record WAAE01013785.1, read on the forward strand.
AGACATCGCAGGTCTCGTAAAGGAAAACCCCCCAAAACAATCAACCAACCAAAAAAAACCCACCCCAAGCCAAACCAACATGCATACTAAATAAATGTAGGTATCAGAAAGCTCAAAAAAAACTCTTAGTGAAATGATTTTTAAAAATATATGTTCAACACGGTGTTTCAGCTTTGGTAAAATGAAGTGCTGCAACAAAAATTTGGAATTACTCTGATAAACTCTCAGAAGAATGTTATTAACATTTGAAACTAGAAGATTTTCAGATGTATCAGCACTGGCATTCCTACAGATGCGATGAATGACTGCTCCACATTAGAATCTAGATATTATTCAATATATCAATGGGTGGTGTATTGATATAGCTGTTGGCATTATTTTTAGAATTTTATTAGCAGGAAGTTAGGAATATTTTACATACCTCTTTTCAGTGATGCCACTCAATCTGGCTTGTATATATTTTTTTGTTGTTGTTGTTTAATGAAGGTGCATTGTAAGAGTTTGTAATTTAAATTTTTGTTTAAGGATATTGTCCATGTTCAGGCTTTGAATTTTAAGTGTCCTATATACTCTATCAAAAATTCTGATATCACTACTCATGCTATTAATGGTTCAAGCAGCTTACTTAATGTATGATTCTTTTTGTTCTTACATATTTCTCTTTTGCCTGTTTATATGAAACATTCTGATTTGGGCCATGATTCTGTAATGCATTACTCTAGACATAAAAGTCTAAAGCACTGAAACCATTCAGATTTCCAGAAATTTCCTGAATAGGTATCAAGATCAATGCTAAAGAGAAAATCCTCTTAAAATGTAGTTGACTTGATTTTTTTATATTGTCTTAATAAATTATATATAGAAGAGAAGTAAATATTCTTCCATCTAATATACTTTCTTCTTCTAACAGATTGAAACATGTCCATGCTACTTATTAAAAAATAAACTAAACTACTAAAGGGACCAGAACAGTAGAATTAATACTGGAAAATGCTATTACTAATGTAAAAAAATTTTAAGGTAAAATGTTAGCAGTAAATATATACTTGTGAGTTTTCAGTTGCATGTTATCTCACGCATTATGTTATATATTTTCAGACAAGTATGAATAGGATAATATTTAGAAACAGTTAAGAGTTACATAGGAAGATGAGTGAAAATAGTTTGTGATTTGCAAATAAAATACTCAGCATGAATCTATAAAATCGGTAGAATTAACAGCAGTGAAGTTTTATGGAGGAGCTGGAGACAATTGAATGTTAGCAGGTTTTGAATATCTAATTCCCTTATGCATATTTTGATACTTGTGTAGTGTCAAAAGGTGTATTCTCTTTTCCAAAGTCAAATATATTCTAAGACACTTTATAAGAAATTCAAACTCATCTGCTTTAGTTTAAATATAACTGGTTTCTTTTAAAAATAAATGTCTTTTTCTTATAAAGGGAAACGAGAAACCATTTTGATGAAGATCTTATAAAACATTCTTCAGCCTAAAGAAATTTTTCCTTTCCAGGAAAGTTATCAAGTCTTTTACCAGGCGGTATATGATGGAGACCTGAAACAGGACTCTAGTGATATTTGTATGGATAGCAACACTGTAGCAAGGCTCCCATAGCCGCAAATTGTATTCTTATAAGAGTACTTCAGGATTGGAAAATATTTAAGTAATCACAGTTTTAGAGTTATCATCTGGTAATGCCTGGGAATTGGTGACCCAAGGGACTAATTCCAAACATTACTAGAAAATGACATTGCTCATGTCAGTGTGGAAGTGTCTTGGTGAATATAAACCATAATATAAAAGCATTTGCAAGCAATTTGGCCATCTGCTGTTTCCTGTCGATACTGTTTAAGCACAAGCTCATAGTTTCACAAAACAAGTCAATGTCCCAGCACCTGAGGTAAAACTCTTTGAAGTCCCAAGAGGATACAGCATTATTTTTCCCTGTCTCAGAATTGCACAGTCTCATGATGTTAACAGAGAAAAACTGGATTTTAAACCTCCATGTGGAAGCTGCTCTTCTCAGCTCCTAGTCTTCCTGGCCCAGAGAATTAGAGAAGTGTCCCTCTCTTTCCCATTAGCTCTGCTTGCTGCTTAGTGGAAGAGAGATGCCCCAGGGGATGGCCAAAGCAAGGAGAGAGACATACTTGAAGGTGTGGTATTGAGTTACCATACCAAACCTATTGAATTAGGTCTTGTGTGGCAATAGCATGCAGTGATTTATTGTCATTATGCATTCCATTACTGGGTCTATTTTTCATAAGTCTGTTTGCACTTGGTTTTGCAAGGCTGATAGATCCTGGCACATTTATCCCTCTGGATTTTGTCTGCACAAAAATCAGCTTCACAACATTGCTATACTTGGCCAAATGAAGAATGTGTCCTCACTAGGCCCCTCCTTTTCTGTGATCTATCTTGACTGCAAAATTATTTTTGAGGTTGTAAATGGCTGAAAGCAAATTAGATTGGGTTTTTTTTTCCACCTCAGACAGTTACTGGGTAAAAATCTTGTAATATGTTCCTTTGCTGGAAAAGTCTTCAATCACTTTTCTCCTTTTTTTCACATTGGCTTGAAACATTGTTAAAATGAAGCATGATACTGAGTAAAATTAATATCCAGAAAGTTCCACAAAAGTTATTAGCACAATAGTTCTATTCAATTTGTGCTTTTACATTTAATTCTTGTTCATATTTTTCAGGTTTTCATTGATTTCTGTCTCTTAACAAACTTGAATTCCTATCACACAGTTTTTGGTTTCATTTTTTTTTGTTTTTAGAAACTCTTACTAACTCAGTAGTTAGCATTACAGTGTATTCATTCATTTCAGCTCAGTTGGCTTGGTCACTGGCTGTGTTATTGTGTACCTTGCATAAGAAGCTCTAAACATGTGAAAATAACACACCATGGCTTTCTTTACCTTCTTATTCCATGGCATATTTGGAAGCTCATTCATGGACTGTTAGGAGGCTCATTCATGGCCCACTGGGAAAGGTTAGGACTATAATTAGACCTTTTTTTCTCAGGCATTTCAGCAATGGAGTGCATGAAGGTTACAAACAGTTTTCTTTTAATTGATCCCTGGTGATTTTACTGTAAAGCTGTTAACTTGGGCACTGGGGACCCACAACCCACAGGCTTCTTGCACTGACATTTGCAGCAATGATTAGAATGTCATTGCTTTCCAATACTTCATTGTCATTCAGGGAGCGCTTGAAATACCTTTTACCTCATATTGCAAGGGAACACACGTTTGCCACCACACACACATACACACAAACACACACACAGCATTTCCATTTCAGCACCACAGGCCTTTGAAATCGGATTTGTTTTGAGCATCCACCTCAGTATTGCCTTTCTTTTCTGCACAGTGTCACTCTCTTGTCTCTCATACTAATGGAAACAAAGCTAAACCACTCACTCTGCACATAATAGTGGACCCCCAAGGGCTAAATATCTGTCAGAATGGAAAAGTGAAAACAAAGAAATTGTAACTCTTTGTGTGAGTGCAAGAACTAATGTTCATCCGTGTCAATTCTCTCAGGTCTTTGAACATGAAATAATTTATTCAGTTTCAACTCCGATCGCATCACTTAGTAGAGATCAGTACTCAAAATTTTAACAGGTTCCAAGACCAGTGTACTTAATATGCTGGAGGGCTTAGGAAAGAGTTTTTTTTTAAAAAGAGGGATTCTGGTAGATGAAGTTTACTGTCTTTTACTGAATTGTGTAGCTGTGATTGAAAATGTTAGTTTTCAGCTCATATTTTTCAGACTTTCCTGTTTGGAGCAAGATTAAAAAAAAAATGTATATATATATATGTAATTTGAAGTGTATTTTTTTGGGGGGGTGCTGTGGGGGAGTAGACCTACTGATTTCAATACGAGTAATAAATAGAAAACCTCACTGAACAGGAGTGGCAGAATTCAGGCCTCAGTCACTCTTGCTGTTCCCTTGTTATTCAAATTCAAATGAGGCTGAACGAAATGGGTTTTCTTTTTTAAAAAAAAACAAATCAAAATTAATTCAAAACATAAAACTAACATTGAACTAATATGCTTTATGTGAAAGTTTTTTATGAAGGATTTTAAAACAATGCCCAAATAAATAGAAATAGATAGTACTTTCTTTGAAAGCATCAGGAAAAAGCCTTACTCTTCACCTGTAACCTCCAAAAGAAAAGGACATTTTTTCACAAGCTAAAACCTGAAAATTTCTTTCTAAATATCTCTGAGGAGTACATTGGTTTGATTTATAAATTGGTTTAATCAGGATGCTTTAAGACTTTCATTCTGGTGAATTTCCTAGGCAGAAATTCTTTAAATTCAGCATAGAAAAGTCTGTGTAGAAATGCACAGTTGAAGGTGAAGTTTGTTTATTTGTCTGTTTTCATTTCAGTAAAACAGAGAGGAGGGGGGACAAGATTAGTGTTCCATGTGTCTCTGAAAGGACCAGGAGGGAAATAAACAGTCCAATCATAATAAATATGGAAGGCAAATGACACCTCCAACAGTGCCAGTTGACTGGCACATGTGGTATTGAGTGACAATGCAAGGGCAAAACTTCTAAGTGCTTCTACACCAGTCTGGAATTCTAAGAATAAGATCAGGAAAGGAGTGCTTGGCATCAAATAACAATACTGATTTAAATATCTCAGGGACCTTGTGGAACTCTGTGGGAGATGCTGGTGCTAACTTTCCAGGCATGACAGACTGAGATGTAGAGACACAGTACACGAAAAAGAGTACAAGGTGTTGCAGCATAAAATATTGTGGGAATAGAGGAAATTACTGGCAGATGGAAATCCCATACTGCAGCAGTAAAAATGTAGTGCTCTTCTTGTACAGTAACTTGATAGAGATCAGGATATGTTAAATAACATTAGAGTAGCTGCAGTTTTAGCATAGGTGCTGATAGTCAGTGATTTAAACTACCTGCATATTGACTGGATCAGAGCCTCATCAGGAATAGATGAATGCAATAACTCACTTCTTCCTGGAAAATCTTGATTCAGACCCCACAAGAAAAGGTGCAATTCTGTATCTTGGGACACAGGACTCGATTCAAGAAGAATAAATGGGTGAGCTGCTCCTTAGTAGTGATCACTAAGGAATTTGATTGAACATTGTCTTAGGGGAGAGTGGACTAAATAAATGTAGCATACAAATATTGATATGATTATTGGATATTTAAGACATAGAACGGCATAAAAAGTGAGGGAATTAGTAAAAACAAAACAACAGCATAAAGCAGTCCTCTGAAAAGGAAGATGTCTGCAAACAGTCTATAAGCTGCTCCAAAATGGTAATAAAAGCTAATAAAACAATTTTGGAAATTGGAGAATATGAGGGATTTGGGATACAGAAAGTGGTCAAGGCTGTATTTTAATTTCTTCTGCTTTCACTGCTGCAAAAGTAATACTGGGCTCCTGGACCACACTCTGTTGCAGCAAGGCACTTCTTATTCCAGTTCCCATTGGTTCTCTGAATATAGATGTCCCAATAAATTAAACAGCTCCAGGGTCGGGTACCTAGGTTGTAGGACTAAAATATCCATAGTGCTAAGCTACAGGCTCCTGAGATTAAGCTTGGTCCAGGGTTGTTCTCATTAAGCAAGTTCTACACAGCCAGCTTTTCTTGGGAAGCTGGAAGTGTTTAGGTGTAGGAGTGTGAGCTGTTACCATGCCAGCTGGATGAGCTGTTACATTTTATGTAACATTACAGGCACAAAGACTGCATTGCAAAGACAGCTGATGGTGTCAGGAGAGGCCTGATCCTTAGAGAGAACTGTAGCATATAGATCAGAGGAGATGTGTTAGTACATGCATATACCAGATCATTGCACCTAGAAAAAAAATTAAAATTAAAATTAAAAACTAAAAAGTTGCAAAGCTTTAAGCTTGAACTACTTACCAAAAAAAAAACCCCCAAACAAACAAAAACCAAGCAAACAAACAAAACCCAACCAAAAACCGAAGAAAGAGTAATGAAAACTCAATTATTATTATTTCTTATTATTTTACATGATGAACTGTGTGAAATCCCAGGATACTTAATTAATATGCCAGTTCTAGTAAGTTTTGTGCATTTTTCCAGTCTATATTTAGGGAAGTGAATTCAGTCTATGATCAACTCAGTTTTTAGATCCAGAAATCTTTTCAGCTCATCCTAAAGTAAACTCCCATTTGGTCATCAGCTGAATTGAGTAGGTCTTTGTGTACACACCAATTTCTAGTGCCATCTGAAAATGTCTGTGGATCCCTAGGATGTCATTGTAGGGCTGTAACAGACAACAGAGGACCTGTGGCACATCTGTGCCCTTCCTGAGGAGCAATCAGAGACTGGATCAAATAGGACACTGGCAATGCAATTGCAGTAGTTAGAAGATGTGAATGAGCAATTGATTTGTACTCTAGATGTCTACATTAAGTAAGTGAATATAGCCCTAGGTGTCTCTGCTTCTGTGATGGGATGGAGAGAGAGTAGACAGTTCAACATTTATTAAAGGTCATTCCTTCTTAAGGTGAATTTTTCTCTGATAATGGCTGTTTCTCTGGGGACTACAAGGTCTTATATCACAAGCCAGTGTTCCTATGCTTCTTTCCAAACAAAAGATGAGATCGCTTTTATGGGGATAATGTTTATTTTCAAATTGCAGTTGGAAGGAAAATTCCATCATACAGTGTATGCAAAGCACCAAGGTCTTAATTAGTCACACTGATTAAGCTCCATTTCTTGAAGTGAGCAAAGGTGCATGCCTGGTAATTTCAGCATGTTCTCTCCATTCAACTAACCCAGTACGTATATATTCAAGTTGAATTCAATGTGGATTTTTGGTAGTTAATATCAGCAAAAATAAACTCTTTTTTTCCTCAATTGATTTCCTTTTCTGTTAGATGCATTTAAAAAAGAATACCAGACAAAAATCTCTCAAAGAACTATAAGAACTAAAGTTATATTCAATGAACATTTAGGTATTACTTGTTATAGACAGGGCAGTGATGTGCAGTGAATCAAGTAATTTAAGATTACAGGTTCATTTTATTGCTGATATTAGAACCCTGTGAGATATCCATAAATACATATTTGCCCTCTGACTTTTTTCAGATTCCTCCTGTTATCTTTTTAAACTTTATTTATTCTTTCTACCACATGGAAGATTATTCAATAATTAGGTCCTACATACCTTTCTTTATGTGAGATAAGTATGCAGGCATTCCTCTGTAGAAATCAATGAAGAATTAACCTTTAAATTTCATAATAAATATGTTTTTGAAATTCATTTTATGTGAGCATGTGTATAAAGTAAATATTCAGAAAAATGGAAAACTGTCACATGAAATATAATCATTTCTTACTAGGTAATTTTTTTTAACAACTTGGCTAGCAGTGATACTTTGAAAGCTTTTGCAACACATATTTCTTATCAAGAAGGTCAGCCAAACACCTCCAGAACTGTTATTATGACACATTATAACACATTTGAAACCTTTAGTCTGTATAACATTATGTGTGATGGACAGAACAGAATGTAAAGAAGTTTACACTAATTTGCTGCTGATATTGATTATGTCAGTGCTAATATATATGGAGATTAGAAGGTTATTACTGTCCTACAAGGTCAGAGTACAATGGCTGATTCTTGCCCTTACACCAAAAGAAACAGGTTAAATGTGTCAGTATCAATAAATACTACCTCAAAACCTAAAATCAGGTGTTGTGGGCTCCGGATGATGCTAACACATGAACAATGCCTATTGGGAGAAAGTTCCTTCCAACTAGCCAGAAGTGTTCCAGAGTCTGTCCAAGAAATTTAACTGTACAGATAAATTAAGTCACGGTGCCTGGGACTGTGTCCTGGCACTTCTTGATTTTGTTTTCTCAGCAAACTTTAAATGTGAGGTCTTTGTTTCTGTCACTAATTCTTGTTTTCCCCTCCCTTTCTTTTCTTCCTTCCTTCCTGACGTGAGTGCTGTTCAGAAAGACAGGTGGCATTTTGCCTTTTTCATTTTTCCCAATTTTGCCGTGGCATTGGGGAGATCAGCTTTAGCAGCCGTAGGATGGACCTTCTAACAGGCTGCTGCTGTGCTGCCTGCTGGGGGTGACCTCAGCCTGCCGTGCAGACCTCGGCCTTTCGGACACGGCTGCAGGTGGCACCGGCTGCCCTGATTTCTGGCTGACACAGAGGTGGCCACACAGCTGGAACTGCCCCGGGCAGACCAAATTCTTTGTATGCACCCTACTCAGGAGTCAGTAGGTGGCAACACTTTTCTGTGTTGTCACCTTGGGCTGGTTTATAAACACAGTATGGATGGCAGAAGTGTTATAGCCCATTAAAAATCCCCTGAGCATCTCCCCAGGTCTTTTGCTTTCATGCTGAAACCTCCACAGGTGTTCTTCAGTGTGAACAATTCTGACATGTGAAGTTGTAACCAGTGCAAAAACCACCAGATCCACCATAATGTATCATGGCAACAGGACTGCAATGCTTAGGTACTATATTAATAAATATTAGATGAATTTTCTTTTTTTTTTTTGCACAGTAGGTGCTTTTCTTAGTGAAATAATTCCATTGATTTAATTTTTCTCCAAGATCCCTGAAGACAGAAGTGCACATTACTGACTAAAGATGTGAAATATTTCAGTTAAAGTCACCCCTGGATCCCCAATCCCACACACAAAAAAATAATCAGGTTTTTTCTTGATCAATGCAAGAAGCACCTGGCCTACCTTTGATAATTTCCTCTGTGTAAATTAGAGGCAAGCAAGCTACATTTATCCTTACAGATTTTTAATGCTTTTTTGGCAGTTAGATGAAAAAATAGCTGGAGATTTTTCTGCCAAGCGAAAATAATTATTCTGGAATTATACGAATCTAAAGAGAATTCACAGAATAATCTTGATTGTAAGATACAGGATGCTACCATTAATATACTGGTAATAGAAAAAGCCATTAGCCCTACAGCTAATTGAAATGCTCAAACTGGTTTAAACTGTGTCTCTTTTAGCAGGAAAGAGATTGAACAAAGGATGTGTCTATGAAGAATAAAAACATTGGGGTGCCCTACTGTATTCTGCTTCCCTTGGAGGCTGTGTAAATGTTTTGCCAATTAGGCTTTTGATGATAATTTTTACCAGAACACATGATCAACCATATTTTCATATACATGAGAAATAAAAATTGTAATGAAATTTTATATCATAATTTTAAGCAAACCCATATCAGAGTTCAGGAAAAAAGGGATTTGCAAACCCTGCTGCCTAGTTCTTCTGTTTCCATCTGATTCCACTGCCTGTAACTGCAGACAGGTATGCACACAATCAGTTTAGTTGCACCATGTTCCCTGACAGTGTGGGCTACCTATTATCGCTCAGCCACGCAAAGGGTAACTGGATGAAATACAAGAGTTTACCAGACTAGCTGACTAAACAGTTCCTTCTGCATTTAATCTCTATGGATCCCAGCTAGCCTAAGGACATATTTACATTTAGATACAAACTTCAGCTACAGACAGGTATGAACTGTTTTCGTTTGTACTAACAGAAATAGAAGAGAAACACAAGAAGCTAAAAATGACAGTGGTGGTATGCTTGAGGGAGGAAGCCTTGCCCAGAGGCAGACACATTGCTTCAGATATGAGATGGGGAGTTCACACGGGCAGATTCCAGGCTGTGCTTTGGTCTCTGCTGCTTAGGGACCTCAACACCACATGTGGTACTATGACATAAGCAGCCTTCTAAAAAAATAGATCATGCTCTAGTTTTCACCTATTTAATTACTGTGGGATGTTGCTAATACTGAACATAAAAAGGTTAGCAAGGATGTGATTATTTATTTAATCTATTTTTTAGAACAATTCTCCATACAAGTGTTTTAAGGAAAAAGCATGGAGAAGTTACGCAACTGAGACAATTGTGCTGATATGGTGAAATGATTTTGAGATCACTGTTCTTATGAGATATTTTACCTCATTTATGGTAAACTATAATCTGGGATTGGAGGGTGGTTGAGCTTCTTATAAAATCCTTGATTTCTGGCTTCCACGCCCAAGCAGCCAGAGTAGCTGACATTCTTCATGGTATCAGTAAACTTTTGTTCATTTGTAGTCCTCCCATAGTCTCTTGTCTTCAGTTTGGAAGCATAATTCCTTGATTAGAAAAGTTTGCTCCTTGATTGCTCCTGAATGCTAAACAGCAACTAATGCTTGTTGTATTAAATTTCACATATAAAAGAAGGCCCTGGAGTTGTGAGGAATGAGGAGGTGTACAGCTAGTCAGAACAATTATGTAGTGCTGGAGGCAATATTTGCTGCTTGTTTGTATACATCTAGCTCAAAAGATCTTATCAAAAACTACCTTACTGAATCTGGAAATGTTAGGGGATTTTTTGAGGTTATCTCACACAGTTTCTTCATATCGCCTGAGGTCGTTTAATTCACGTCCATAAAGGACAAGTAAGCTGTGGAAGGAAAAGATTACAGTGCCCCTGCTAGTTCTAAACAGTGTGTATTTGATTTATTCAGCCCTCTTACTTTTATTTGAGGTGGAAATCTTATCCAAAGGCTGCTGACTCTGTATTCCAGATGTTGCCATATCAGGCTAACTTCTATTTCTCATATCTCCCTTCTCCTATCTGTCAAGTTTATGAAAAATTAGAGCCCTCATACAATCAAAATGTCATCCTCCCCACCTTCCCCAGCAAGACTTGCTTTTGATTATGGGTAAGCAGTCATGTGTAAAACCTCATATTGGACCTCATCAACAGGACTGCCTATGGACTGTGGAATCTGCTACATGATATTATTAGATCAGGTTTTTATTGAGAAACTTCACGTACTAGAAAAAGAATGTTTTTAGAGTGTTTTTTAACTGAGGTGGTGGACACGTTCTAGAAGGCTTGAATACTTAGGCAAAAGGCAATGTTTTGGCTGAGAAATTTTTACTGTGACTTAGAGATCTGAATCAATCCTGAATCAGTTGTGTGATCGAGATTTACTAATGCCTGATGGCCTTTGGTAATGATTCCCAATAATCAAATGGATTATGTGTTTGTATTTCAGTGAAAGAAAAATATTTAGCTCTGTTAGCTGACCAAAAATCCCACTTCTTGTTCAGATCAGAAAGAGTAGTACTGACAGAATGTCGGTGTCTGTTTAAATATTTTTTATTTTCCTTTAGCACCAGGACTACACATTTCTTGGTGCTGACAGAACTTGTACACTACATGCCACCCTTCAGCTACATCCTGTGAAACACTTGCCAAGACCTGATAAATAGTAAATGAAGTAAATGAAGACCTGAAGTAAAAAACCAAAATTCTTAACAGATAACTTGACAGTAAAAGAGGAGAGGAGGGATAATACTGTTGTTTCCTTTATTTTAAAACTCAACAACAACCTGAGAAAGGGAATGTAGTCCCAGCTGCCGACAGAACAACAACAGCAAGAGAAATGCTAAAATATATAGTTTCATAATATACAGCTAATGGAATTCAGGGGCACAAGTTAATAGGGAAGCCAAGGTTGATAGCAGCAAGTGGACAAAAATCAGATTTCCAGATGCTCTGAGATCTTTGTTTTTTGTAAGTGGTGCAAAAAGGATGAAAAACAGCTGGACTTGGTTACCTGGAGGGGTTCTCCAACAGAGGAGAACCTCACATAAATCAGAGTTGTTGAATGGCGACTTGGTTGGAGGACTTAGAAACTTTGGAATGTATAACCAAACCTATATGCCTGAAAAATACCTGTCCTGATGCTGGAATTAGGCTGGCATTCAAAAAAACACAGTTCAATAAGTAAAATACAATTATTTCTAACTAACTTTACCTGGAAAACTCAATGCAACAGATATTCTGTTTCTTGCATGGTAAACAATGTCAATAATAAGATTGGTAAGGTTTGGGTTTTTTTGTTTGTTTTTTTTTTTCATGTTTGCAGGGTTAGTATAACAATTTGATATCTACATCTTGAAATTTAAAAATTAGGTACTTTCTCCACTTTCAGTTTTTGTAAACTGCAAAGGTGTGTAGTTTGGGATAGAGAAAGGTAATGGCAAACTCTTTCAATATAAAATATCATGAAAATAGCTAGCTGCAACTAGAAAATTTCATTTATATAATTGGAAACTTACACCACTACAATGTCCCATGAGCTGAATTTACCAAATTCTTCGGATCACAGCCCAAAGTCTAAAGAATAAATCTTTATTTAACAGTAAAAAAATCCCATGTCACTTGATATAGCACAATATTGTACACTAAGGAAATTGAAAACTCTAGCTGTATGTGGCTTGTCTATCAACACTAGTGTGATAAGAGCAGCTTTGGGGATCTTCTGGCTCACTGTCCCCTTTCACCCATCTGCATTCCAGGTTAATCCATCTCTTATAATTTCAGAAATTCTCTGGCTTAGTTTTTCCATGGTATGCATTACTATAATGTTTAATTGCTGACCTTACACTCTACCCAGTTTTAAGAAAGTCTCTGTAAAACTGACCAGTCCTCCAACCTTACCATGTCAATTTGGTTATTTAAACTGGTTAGTCTTAATGGCTATACATTACTTTCTGTGAGGGAGTAATCCAAATTCTTATGACTTCTTGTCCATTTCACCTTGGTTTAATTTGAGTGTAGTCTACCAAGCGTTACAAGAAATGAGAGGATAATATTTTCTTCACATTTAAATATTTCACCATGCCATTTTACCCAAGTAATTTGACTGTAGTTTCAGTGCCTTTTACACAATGAGTTCAAAACACTGACTGGTTGCTAAGAACTGGCTTTTCCAGAACAAGGTGTGTTCTGATACAGTCCCTGCTGATAGATAGCTCACTTTCAGCACTCTGAATTAAACTAGAAGTGAAATGAGCTCTGTAAATTCAGGTTTGGGCTGAAACAAAACACTTTGATTGAAATAATGCTGGATTGAGTCAAATCTGGATAGAGATTCTTCATCTAATGTTTATTTATCCCTCTATTAACTAATAAAACATCCTATCCATCATATCTTTATGATCTTGGATCCAGGGTTGATCTATAATACAAGTAGATGAAAAAGATGCATGAGACACTAAAATAACCAAAATATAACTTCCACATTTTTTTCCAGTCATAAAAAAACAGTAGTCAGTGTTGTATACTTTCAGTGTCTTGTGATTATTTTATGTCATGTATTTGTAATGAACACAAGCAGACTTCAGAGTGTACATGTACTCACATCCTACAGAATTAGACCATTAGATCATAATCAGGCAGAGTGATCATGACCTAGACTTAAATAAAAATGCTATTTATATACCTTTAGTTGGTGAAATAATGTCTTTGACTAGACAGTGACCACAGGAGGGATTAGGTTGGTAACATCTCAACAGCAATTCTAAATATACATCCCTAAAAGAAAAGTATGCTCAGTGTGTTCCAGAATGAGAAGACAGTCAATCATGCTTGACTCATAGTTATAATGACCCTTGAATAAAGGTGTTTTATGTACCAGAAATCAGCAATGATTGCAATAACCCATTTTACAGTTAATGGAGAAAAACCATAGATCCTTTATGATAGGCTTCATGGTAGATGTTCTGTCATGCTAGAAGAGTTGGTCATAAACAGTAATTCCAAGGACAAACTTCTGAAACACTTTCACTGGACATTTAAGTTAATAGTGTCTCTAAATGTTGCTAAAGGAGTCATGGCTGACTCAAGCCTTCTTTGCTATGTAGTGAGGAAGACAAAATTAAATTTTGCTTCAGTGGCGGAACAACTCCTAGACTAAGGAAAACCCAAACTTCGAGGGAACAAGTTTGTTCCAGGAGATGGCTAGAGGTGTTAACGACAGCTGAGATGTTCCTTTCTTCCTACTGCATCTTTCCTTGAGGTTTAACCCCAAGCAATCATCTTTTTCTTCCTGCAGCTGAAGAAAGTCCCTTCCCTTCTAGAAGACCAAATTTCCTTCCTGCGCTTCTTTGCATACTGTAGAGAGGAAAATGAGGCAAGGCCATGGAAAAAGAGAAGATTTCAGAAAGAAGAATAGGTGGCAATTGCTAAAGGTTTCTAAGTTGCTAGAACAGAAGGCTCCCCTAATGTGATTGAAAGGGATGTATTTCTCTCTGTGACCAATGATGCTTCAAAATGTGTAAATTTCAGGATACCTGATTGTTTTTCATTACTGTACTTCTGAAATGGTAGAACATTTTTGTTTTGATAATTTCCAAGGTACCATGAAATTGACCTGGGAAAGTATGCAAAGAAGGTGCCCATATTATCAAGCAGTATGAATTTCAAACCATAATTTGTTGTTTGGTAGCGCATACTTCAGATGGCATTTGTCTAAATGAAACAAAAATAACTGCATCTAATATGCAGTTCATTTACTTATTGTGTGTGCTGGAAATCACATATTAACTATCAGTTTTCTTCACCCTCCAGAAATCTGAATCTTAAGACACATTGTATGACCCTGAAATAGACTGACAAATCAAAGTATAACATCACAAAATAGTTGTTTCTTACCAAAACTGAAGATTCAACTATGTCAATTTTGTAGTTGTAAACATTTTTTTAAGGTTTTTATAGATTCTTTTTAAATGAATGGGAAGATGTAGACACACTTTATTTGATTAAGTGCTACTTATATCACCATGATACATTTAAAATCAAAGCAACTTAATGAGATAAAACAGCAGTTAACCAAAAATATTTCAATCAAAGCCAATGGCTATTGGACTGTGGACTTAAGAGGGATTTTTTCTTTTAAAATATTTCTTCCTTATGCTTAATGTAGTTTTAATTTATTTCAACAAATATAAAAGTGTATCTTAGACAAATCAACTTTGCCAAAGAATAAAAATGAATAAATAAATAAGAGTGAGATAAAGTAATGGGATATATATTTAAAATAACACAGAATTTTTGACCTATAGAATGTAGTATTACCAGTAAGTGAAATGCTACTACAGGCGCTGGGAAAAGAAGGAAAATTTTGGGAACTGATTAGTTGCTTCATATTTGCGTAAGGTAAAGGAGACAAAGAAACAATCTGTGAAATATTACTCTTTGTGATTTTTTATGTTTTCTGCTGACCCTGGGATATAGAAATAGGAATAATCATGTCAGTGCATTGGGCCAAAACCTGCTGTTCTGGGGAGCAACTTTTAAGGTAATGTGTAGAATCTCATAGAATCAAACAGAAAAATCATTTCCACAGAGTTTTCCTCTGTCTTTGTAAGTTATCTATGCAGCCCTGCGGATCTTCTGAAGTAATAACTGTAACATTAGACATCTTATTAATACTTTCTGCAAAACCAGCTATAGCTGTGCTGTGTACCAACGTCTCACCTGTGCAGAGCTGATGTCTACCCTTAAAAGCCACACAGTGGCCTCTGTTGACAGTGGCGTCCTCACCAGGTGTCCAAACCTTACCAGAACATAAGAAATCTCCTTTTACAGTCTTAGCCTAGAATCATATTCAGTCTGTACAGGATAAAGTCTCTTCCGTGAAAGGGTACAAAAGTCCTACTCTAAGGATTGCTCTAATGAACCAGAACCTCAGCCACCTGCTGGGCAGGTGTTACTGCAACTATTTACAGGTTAAAGTTACGTGCTGTGCCCTGGCCTGGCAACTGATTGAAGACCTTAGTGTGTCCATAAGAGACATTCAAGGATAGCTGCTCTGTTATAGACATATGATTAATGGCTGTTCAGTTTAAGAGACAAAGAGAAGACACAGGAAAA